>CAUYRH010117484.1:0-21041 GCA_963574655.1 Perodicticus potto | reverse complement strand
CATTGATCTGAATGATTCTTTTGTTTTCAGTTTCAATTAATTCTGCCCTAATTTTGGTTATTTCTTTTCTTCTGCTGGGTTTGGGGTTGGGATGTTCTTCCTTTTCCAGTTGCTTGAGATGATCCCTTAAGTTGTTGGCTTCCTTTCTTTCTGTTTTCTTGATAAAGGCTTCCAATGCTATAAATTTCCCTCTTAGGACTGCCTTTGCAATATCCTCCAGGTTTTGATAATTTGTGTCTTCATTATCGTTTTGTTCCAAAAATTTGGTGATTTCCTTCTTAATCTCATCTTTTACCCAACTATCAGACAGCCTAAGATTATTTAGTATCCATGATTTTGTTTGAGAATGAAGATTTCTGTTGCTGTTGAGTTCAACTTTTATTCCATGGCAGTCTGAGAAAGTACAAGGAATAATTTCTACACTTTTAAATTTGCTAAGGTTAGATGTGTGTCCTAGGACATGATCTGTTTTGGAGGATGACTCATGGACTGATGAGAAGAATGTGTATTCAGTTTTATTAAGGTGAAATGTTCTGTAGACATCTGTAAGTCCATTTGTTCAAGGGTAAGGTTTAGTTTCTTCTTAGAGGATCTATACAAAACTGTCAAAGGGGTGTTAAAATCTCCAACTATTATAGTGCAGGAAGATATCAAATTGTTCCTATCCATTAGGATCTGCTTTATGAATTGAGGAGCATTCTGGTAGGGTGCATAAATATTAATTATTGAAATCTCTTCATGTTGGGTGTTTCCCTTGACAAATACATACTAACCTTATCTTTCTTTGTCTTCGTTGGTTTAAAGCCAATTGTATCTGCTACTAAAATTGCAACCTCTGCTTTTTTCTGGTTTCCATTTGCCTGTATTATACAGCTCTATCCTTTCACCCTGAGTCTATTTTTTTCCTTTCAGGTAAGGTGACATTCTTGTATACAGGAGATATCCAGTCTGAATTTATGTATCTAGTCAGGCAGCCTGCACCTCTTTAGAGGACAATTTAAACCATTCCCATTAATTGAGAGAATTGATAAGCCTGGTTGTGTTTGGGCTGTCATGATTTTTGGATGTCCAGTGGACATTTTTAATCCTTTCACCACTGTGAAAGCTGGGTTTTGTTCAAAAACTGCTGGGTGAGTTTACGTTGGATGTAGAGCATTTTGCTGGTCATTGTGGAGGATGAGTTTGAGAATATACTGGAGAGCTGGTTTAATTATAGCAAATTTCTTCAGCACGTCTGTGTCATTAAAATATTTGATTTCTCCATCACAAATGAAACTCAATTTAGCTGGACACAGGATCCTGGGCTAGAAGTTGTTTTGTTTTAGGAGATTGAAGGTTGATGACCATCTTCTTCTGGCTTCAAACATTTTGACTGAGAGATCTACAGTCATTCTGATACTTCCCCTTGTAAGTGATGCTTTTCTTATGTCTGGCTACTTGCAGAATTTTCTCCTTCGTCTTAACTTTGGCAAGGTTAATCACAGTGTGTCTAGGAGATGCTTTATTTGGATTGAGTCTTGCTCAGGTTCTGAAATTGTCTGCTATCTGAAGTTCTGTATCTCATGCAATGTTTGGGAAATTCTCCTCCAAAATCTCTTGGAGTAGAGCATCTGTACCTTCAGGACCATCCTCTTCTCCTTCAGGAATTCCTACAAGACAAATGTTTGGTCTTTTGGAGTGATCCCACAACTCTCTCAGGGAATGATCGGTTTTTGCTTTCCATTTGTCTGCCTCTTTGAGCATTTAGGAACGTTCAAAAGCTTTGTCTTCAGTTTCAGAGATCCTTTCTTCTGCCTGGTCAACTCTATTACTGAGGGATTCTACTGTATTTTGGAGCTCCTCAACTATCGTTTTCGTTTCCTTGAGCTCTGCTATCTCTTTTCTCATTATGTCCATATCTTTGGTGACTTGGGCTTTGAATTCATTAATTTTTCAAGAGAACTTTAGAACTACTCTTTGGAACTCAGTTTCTATCTTTTCTTCCATTCTATTTATCTTATTTGCTATCCATATTCTGAATTCGATTTCTGACGTTGTAGCCATTTGTCTATGCATGGCATCTTCAGTTGTATCTCCTTTGTCATTTCTTGGTCAGGGCGGGGGGTGTTGATCTACTCTGGTTATTCATGTTTATTTTCCACTGTTTGGTTTTTAGAACTGGTAGGGTAAGATTGAATTGGACTTCCCAGGTAGTAGAGATAGCCACTTACCAAAGTGCTAGGCTTTGTAATTGTGGCTTATCTCCTACAACCTTACAAAGGCCCCTTTCAGAGTTTTGGCTGGAGACTCTGAGGACCTACTTGGTAAGATAGCGCAAGCTAGCTCTGTCTGATATCAGCCAGCCTCTACCCTAACCTAGGAAACCACAGTATTATGTTTAAATCTCGACTGTGAAGAGATACAATGAGCTACGGTGCCCAGCCCCAACCCTTCAGTTCTTTTCCACTACAGAACTTCAAAGGTGAACCTCAGAATGTCCCCAAGTGGACAGCCCCAGACACTGGTTCCAATTAAACTGTCTCAGGCAGTGCAAACCCTGCTCAACAGAGAGGGATTCAAGGGTTTCCAACAGCACAATTGGAGCCAGGGATCCATACACCCACCCACGGGTCTCAGTCCACACCCAGCTAGCCTCTGCTTGCCAGACCAGTTGGAGTCAGGGGACCAAGCCCCTGCCTGCCAGTCTCAGTCCACTGCCTGGCAAGCCTCTGTTCGCAGGCTCTATTAGAGTCAGGGCACCATACTCCACATGTAGGTCTCAGTCCTCACCTGGTAAGCCTCCGCTCACCAGCCCTGCTGGAGATAGGGGACCACGCCCTATCCCTCAGGTCTTGGTTCACACCCTGTAAGACTCTGCTCAAACGTTCTGTTGGAATCAGGGGACCACGCCCTTGCTCTCAGGTCTCAGTCTACGCTTAGCAAGCCTCTGCTCATGAGCCCAGCAGGGCGTGGGGACCATCCCTGTCTGCTGAACTCAGTCCACACAGGGCAACCACTCTCCTGCTGTGGGTGCCGTCAGGCCCAAGGATTCTGCACCCCATCCCACTAGACCCAGCCCTAACCGAGGATCAACACCACCACTGGCTGGGCATACTCATAACCAGGGGACTACTCCTCCTACCACCGAGTGTCCCTTCCTTCTCACATCCTCTTTCTTCTGCATGAGTCACAGATTCCATCCTGATGGTTGGTGGTGCAGATTATGCCCAGATCTCTCAGGACAAGACCAAACACTCTGTGTTCTTCATGGGGCAGAACTTCAGACCACCATGCGAGGAGAAAAGGGTGGACTGGGAGTTTGTACTTGTGAGAGAAAATATCTGTTCAATTTTATGCCTGGCCGGTGGTGTCTAGGTTCATAAGTGAGACTTCCCTGGAGAAAGAGACCTGGAGTTTAGTTCTCCAGCAAGGTAAAATGAGAGGTCTTTTGTTCCCTGCTCATTCACAGATAGCCTGCTGCAGGCTTCCTGCTCGGAGGAGGGGTCTCCCATCCTCCAGTCGATAGGCTTCGTACCTGTAATTTGTTTTCTTAAATGCTCTTCCTTGGAGTTACAGCTTGCTGAACTTCTTTCTTGGCTCAGCTCCCTCCCTTTGGCTTCATAGAGTCTGATTCCATCCAGTTTTTCTTCCTCTGTTCAGGAGCCTCTGCCGAGGGTTGCTACCAGTCAGCCATCTTCCCCAGTCATCTTATATGTATTAACAGTTGAAACTTTGCCAGTTTGTCTTTGCCTTTTGACTTTTTTAGGGGCCATGGATTGATTTTTTTTGAATTTTTTTTTTTTTGATAAGCAGAGATTTTCTGTTTTTCTGTGGTTGGTGTCCTTCATGTTTTATAGCTTCTGAGTTTTTTTGTCATAGAAAGGATATCACATGTCACTTCTGACACCACTTGTCAGGGCCCAGGACTGACCAGGTCTCGGGCCCAGCTTAACTAGGTTCTGGACGAGGACCGCTAAGTTACCTTGCTCTGCTACAGTTTCTCTTAGGTGCCTGAGGGCTATCTACTTCAGCAGGAGAGAGAGAAAGTCTTAGAGAGAGTAAAGCAGTCTTCTTAGAATAGATAGATCTTAGTCTTTAGCAGAGCTTGGTAATCTTCAGCAGAGAGACGCCGTGCTGGCGTTCCGCAGGCAGGAGAGGAGACAGAGTCAGAGTAAGCAATGACCATCCCTTCACCTTGAGTCTATATTTATCTTTTAAGGTAAGATGAGATTCTTGTATTCAACATATATCTGGCCTGAGTTTTTATATCCAGTCAGCCAACCTATGCCTCATTAGAGGACAATTTATTTACAGGCTCTTAGATGCAAACATGTTTCTCTTTTACTTGGGTGTGTTAAGTATTTAATTAAATGACTATGTCTTAATTTAATGATCCAGAGGAGAAATGTCCTAAATCCCTACATGTAATAGCCTGTGCCATCTTTTAAAAATCTAAGTCGGTTCTTGAAACCTCCCAGCTCTCACAAATGAGGAAATTCCAAGCATTCTGCAGTAATAAATAGTGCTGGGGGTAGCTGGTGGATGAAATCAAATGTGGGAATGGTGAACAGCTCCATTCATGTAAGCTGAGGTGTACAATCTGCTATCAAGTGTTCTCGCTGCTCTCAGTGATTGCTGTGGCCTGCCTTGGGTTTTAGAGTCTGTATGGGGTGAGCTGAGAGGAAGAGGCACAGTGCCTGTCCTTCCTGTCCAGACCAGCTGAGTCAGCAGGAAGGGTCCGAGCATCTGTTCTTAGGGCCCTGAGAGGATTCTTCTTCATTCCTTCATAGCACTTCTTCCTGCATTGGGCCTGGGCTTGGTTTGTCAGAAGAAAACCAGGGCCCACTTGTTAACAAGATGTCTGTCTATCCTCATTTTGGAGGTTTTAATACTAATGTTATTAACTTTTTGGTACTTTTCTGGTAAAATGTTGGTAAATGCAGCTATTCTTTGTTATGAAAGCAAAAGTGAGGGATACTTTTGCTAGGGATTAGCAAAAGTTTAGTTCAAGATAACTGGGACAGGGACCCCAGCTGCCATCATGGGGTTATTGAACAGTGGTGGTAGTAACTGCAGGAAAGGTGAAGGCCTCTTCTTAAAGGACAGCACTAGAGCCGCCTCAGTTGTGCTGCTCCTTGATGTGTGCTGTGCACTTTACACAGGGCTATCACTGCTGTAAGGTGTAATGGCACTTTCTGGTCATTGCACTTCATTTACATTTTGTTTACAGTATATGAGTGAGAGCTTGGGAAAAGGAATATAATTTGACGTGTGTGTATGTTGTGTGTGGTAGCTCTAGGTCCAGGATTAGTGCTAAAAAGAGAAGTAAAGATCTGAGGGATTTTCTGGGGATGATAGTAATGTTCTACATCTTGAAGGATGCTTAGGTTACGCAGGTTGTATGCATTTGTCAAAACTCAGTCAATGTTTATTTAAAATTTATGAATTTTGGTCCAGGCGCAGTGGCTCACACTTGTAATCTCAGCACTCTGGGAGGCTGAGATGGGTAGATTGTCTGAGCTCACAGGTTCGAGACCAGCCTGAGTCAAGAGCGAGACCCCATCTCTAAGAATAATCAGGTGGCATTGCGGCTGGCTCCTGTAGTCCCAGCTACTTGGGAAGCTGAGGCAAGAGAATCACTTGAGCCCCAGAGTTAGAGGTTGCTGTGAGCTATGACACCACAACACTCTACTGAGGGCGACAAAGTAAGACTCTGTCTCAAAAAAAAGAAAAAAATTGTGAATTTTATTGTATGTAAATTTTACCTGAAAACTATAAAGTATTGAACTCCATTTAATGATATGCAAGCCACACTAGTTCAGGGAGCTATGCACTGATGTTGGTAATTTACTTTGAAATGCATGAATGTGTGTTACACTGACAGGTAGCTGGAGGGAGAGATGTGTGCTAAGCAAGTACAGTAAATGCTAACGCTGGAGTCCAGGTGGTGGGGCACAGGTGTTTCCTGTAAAATTGTTTCAACTTCCCTGCATGTTTGAAATTTTTTTTCTAATAAAAATGATAGAAAAGAAAGGAGGTTAATGGGGTTATTTTATAACATGGGTGTTCCGAAGGTAGAAAAAGGAGACATGTTTTATGTTCATAAAGTTCTATCTTTAAGCAGCTGATGGGAGTATGTGCAAAGGAAATCTGGAGCCTGAGACCCTGGCATGTGGATGGAAGTCACCTGGTTGAGGATGGGCTCCAGGGAATACCAGGGCTGGGCTGGCCAGATGGGAACACTGCTTTGCAACCACTGTGTTTCTGGCCACTTCAGTGTCCGTGCCAAATCTATATTAAATGACTGTGGACAAAATAAATACAAAGGAAAAAACGAGCAGTGAAGGCAAGAAAACAATTTTGGGAGACTAGTGCCTGAGAGTGACTGGGCTGATGCTGTGATCAACAAGGTTTGCTCTACATAATTGAGTTTAAAAAAACCTAAAAAGGTCCACTTAAAGCTAGTGAAGAGGAAGACTCTCGTGTGGGTCTCAGTCTCTGTTCTTAGAGTGTTCAGCACTGCACTTCAGTTCTGCCTTCAGTGGCAAACGGATGATGTTCTCACTTTTAATAGGGACTAAAGCCAATATTTGTCATATGTTGCTCTACTCAGAGTAAATAACAAACATTTTTGGGTGATTCATCATGTCCTAGCATCTGTCATTTTTCATGTGAGGACTCAGTTCATATATTATATAATATTACAAGTGAAGCATGATGGTTGGATATTTGTACCTAAGGTATGTACTTTCTTCCCCTATTGCTGATGTCTCTCCAGTCACCCTGTGCCTCTTGACCTCTGCCCTCTAAGATCTTCTCCTAAACATTTCGTTCATTCCTGTTAAGGCCCAAGGCATCCTTTAATTGACATCAGTGTCGTCTTTTGTTGTACCCTTTGGAACTCCTATTCTTAAGCTTCTGTACATCTTTTGATTTCTTATCACTTCTCCTTTGGGCAGGACTATCTCCTACTGGTGCTTTTTTTTTTTTTGTAGAGACAGAGTCTCACTTTATCGCCCTCGGTAGAGTGCCATGGCATCACACAGCTGACAGCAACCTCCAACTCCTCGGCTTAGGCAATTCTCTTGCCTCAGCCTCCCAAGTAGCTGGGACTACAGGCACCCACCACAATGCCCAGCTACTTTTTTGTTGCAGTTTGTCCGGGGCCAGGTTTGAACCCACCACCCATGGTATATGGGGCCGGCACCCTACCCACTGAGCCACAGGCGCCACCCTCCTGCTGGTGCTTTTGCCTGCATTCTCATGTACACTTGTGGGGACCTATTCCATGAAAGACACATAGGCGCTGGGGCACAGATCTTTCTGTTAGCATACACTCTTGTGAGGGGCTGGAAATGACAGGCAAACTGCAGGTGAGAAGTGTTGTCAAGAGGTTCCTTTAGAGTTCCAATGGAGAACTGAGCCCAGATGCTTTGCTTCCTAAAGAATGAAGAGAAGTTGGCACATTGAGGAGGAGGAGGGTGCAGGCCTTGGTACCTCCAGCCTCTGTGTTCTGGTTGGTGCCATCCTCACAGGCAGCTGCTTCTAAAGAGGGATTTCTACCCCTTGCCTCATAAAACTTCCATTGGTGGATCGTTTACTGGGTAATAAATAATATCAGGATTATCAGTTTGGATGTCCTTTCTTTTCTTTTTTTTTTTTTTTTTTTCTCTTTTGGTAGATAGTTTGGGGGTATGGGTGAGTATTGAAAATAAGGAAAGGGGAAACAACCAGATATATTAGAAAATGAATCCCAAGCACCTCACTCAAAGTAACATGTGTGAAGTGAGCACTGCAGTGACTGAGCTCCTCACCATGGACAGCGCCCTCTGGCCCCCTCAGTAGACACTGTGCTGAGCCAGGCAAGCCGGCTGCCCTTGCTCCTGCTGGCTCAGCTGTGGAGACCCTGCCCGATCCAATTCAGGAGCTCATTGCTGCTTGGTTTTTATCACACAAGTGTGTTTTTTAGTTTATTCTTGGGGTTGGCTTATTTTTGAGAAGTTTTTTTAATTCTTTTATCTCTGTGTCTGGATGGTTATTTATTCTAAAGTAACCCTTGTTGTTGGTTTTTATTTTGTTTTATTAAAAATCTTTATAGTGTATACCATCTAGCTTATATTAATTTTAGTTTTTTTTTTAATTTCTGCCACCCAGCAGAGAAAATGAGAGCATAAGAGATAAGAAATGAAGTCCACCCATACCCCCAAATAGGGCATGCTAAACGTCTCTCTCTCAGTTCTCCCAAGCTCTGAGCAGACACTCTTATGGCACTGAGAGTTCCGCTCTGCTGCCCTCATCCCTCATGGGTAATTGCCTTCCCAAGGGCAGTCAGGCCAGGGAGACTAATGACCTTCTGAGGTTGGGTAGTTGCAGATTACCAGATTATCCCTGAAGGAGGTAAGAAGCTGCATTCCAAAGATAAGACAGTAGAATGGACGAATAATACTGTTATCTTACCTCTAGAATTTGGATTCTGTGAAAATTCTATATATATCTTTTTTTCTAAGGACAGAGTCCCTTTATATCTGATTATCATAGACCCCCAAATAAAATCAGCAATCACTGCTATAAGGTCAGTGAGGCACATTATGATCATAATCTAAAAACCTTGGTCTCTTCCGTTATTTGTGGGTCATTAGGAAAGTTTGGAGATACACAAAAATCAAAAAAAACATAAATTCTATGCATAGGGAAACAAATGAAGCCTGCCCAGCAGGTTGAAACTTACATAGGTCAGTCAGAAAGGATGCTGTCGACTGTGTTTAAGTGAAATAATGTACCATAACGCAGTCTGTCTCAGAACTTTCATAGTAACCCTCAGATATTTCATTTGATTAAAGCTACTGCAATCAAGTTGATCATGTACATTGTAGAGGCATGTTTAAGAGAGTGTTGGGATAGGATGGGGTGGAGCTGGAGAAAACTATAGAAAACTCTCAAATTTTGATACCAAAATTTAAACCTGGGAAATTTTAGCATGAGTAGAGCTTCATGCTAAAAATTTTCAGTGCTTTATCAAGTTAGCAATCTGTGCCGGGCATGGTGGCTCACG
Organism: Perodicticus potto; assembly: GCA_963574655.1. NCBI lineage: Eukaryota > Metazoa > Chordata > Mammalia > Primates > Lorisidae > Perodicticus > Perodicticus potto. The sequence continues at coordinate 12,010 of CAUYRH010117484.1, read as the reverse complement.
CCTGTAATCCTAGCACTCTGGGAGGTGGAGGTGGGAAGATCACTGAAGCTCAGGAGTTTGAGACCAGCCTGAGCAAGAGCAGGATCCCCATTTCTACTAAAAAACAAAAAATTAGGAGTTGTGGCAGGTGGCAGTAGTCCCAACTACTCAGGAGATTGTGATAGGAGGATCACTTGAGCCTAGGAATTTGAGGTTGCTGTGAGGTGGGCTGACGCCACTGCACTCTAGCCTGAGCAACAGAGTGAGACTTTGTTTCAAAAAAAAAAAAAAAAAATTCTGTTTCTGTAATTGTCTGTTTCTAGAGTAATTAAATTCATCTGGTTTTCAAGAATGAAATTGTATAGCCTGTGTTCCCCCACAGGGAACATAGACTGTCTCACAGGCAAAGATCCTGGATAGGCAAGTGGATGTTGGAGTTGTAGTGTTTTCTTTGCCAAAGTCAAGAACTCAGTAAAACAATAGGGTCAAGGATAGCAGTAGCTTTTTGGTGAGCGTTCACTTGTCTTCTGAGGGGTTTTATGCATATCAACACTTTGAGGACAGATAGGTCAGTCCCCTGCAGCACTGATTTTGGGGAGGCCATTTGCTCACTGCTCTTCGGAGCAGCTGTGAGTTTGCTGCTAAGGCCAAGCGCAACATGGGCTCAGCTGCTCCTGGCTATGGTATGTGAACCTCAGTGCTATGTTCCATCCCTCCTTGAAGGCAAACCCATCACCAGCACTGCTTTTCATAAGGCAATGTGGGTGAGGGAAGTGACGCTGGCCCTTGGCTTCCTTATGCAGTGGCTCCTGCTATCGAGTTACCCCAGTTGCTGCAGGTGGCGTATCTGGGAAAGATGTGTCTTGTAGTTCTGGACATAGAAAAGCAAGAGTAAAAACCAGGTTTCAGAAAGCTGGCATCAGACACAACTGTAATCCGGGATTAGAAAAGAATTGTTATAAACATCAAGATGATTGATAAAATTTGAATGTAGCCTGCATGTTAGATTATAGTGTCATTTCAATGTCACATCTCCCAAATGTGTTCATTATTCTGTGGCTTTTTTAGGGAATGGCCTTGTTCTTAGGAATATAAGTAGCAACAGTGACCCCAACAATACGTATACGCATATTTATTTGGAGAAAGTGACAAAGCAAATGTGACAAAAGGCTCGCTATTCATGAATCTGTGTCAAGAGTGGTAAAAGAATAGTTGTATATTGTCTGTAAGTCTGAAAATATTTTAAAATAAAATGTTTAAGAGGGAGGCTACCTTAGGAAGCCCCAAAACCTAGGTGCAGAGGGAAAGAACATGAATGCAATGAAAGCGTGGAGGGCAGGGTCAGCTGTTGAGAGCAACTGTTCTCTCTGTTTGCCTTCATGTCCTGAAGGACATAGGCAAGGGGAGATTTAAAGCGGGCCCATATCAAACCAAGAGTCTTGAGAGAGGTAGAGAAGAGCCAGGCTCCAGAAGGTCAGGCATCACAGGAAGGGACAAGGCAACTACTTGTAACCCACGGAATACGTGAGTCACTACAAAAGTGTCTTAGGGTCCGCTATTTCACTTCCAAGAAACATAGTCGGCAGCATCCTAATTGACCTGTGTAAGTTTCAACTTGCTTAGCTTATCAGTGTTGCAGGGAAGGCTTCATTTGTTTCCATCTGCTAGATTTAACATTTCTTGTTTTTTTTGTATCTCAAAACTTTTGCAGTGAGCTGTACTACCCGTGGATAGTGTCAAAAAGCCTCACTCCCTAACCTGAAAGGACAAAGCCTGCTTAACTAAACCTCCATGCGGGAGATTCCCTTCCCCATGTAGCATGTGAGGAAGAAGAACATGATGTAGCAAGAATGTCCCATGCTGCCCATTAGCAGCACCCCTAAGTAAGTGCTGTGTCTTTAGCTCACAGTGTAACTCTCTTTCAGTCTCCTTGGGTACTAGCATTAGCCAGATACAGACAAAGCCTGAACTCCATCTATACCTAATTTTAAACTTCCCAACTCTAAAACCAATGTCTTCCAAAGTAGGCAGACTTCTCACCAGGCTCTTTCCTCTATGTAAGGGTTGATTTTGAAAATTTATCGGTTCTTTCATCCCCAAGAAAAAGGCCATTTTAGCCCTATAAGAATTTACTTCTTGTACCCTGGCAGTTGTCAAGCAGTGGTTAGCACAGAATACCAAATTGTACGTGACAAACAAGATTTCCACTCTTCATAGACTGTGCTTCCAGAATGTCCCTTTGGTTCCCCTTCTTTTCCATTTTCACTGTTCCCATTTCGCCTCTTGACTAAGCCTTTGCGGTGGCTTCCCACAGGTTACCTACTCATTTCTGGGCCCTTATTTCTTTGAGCCATGTTGAGTTCTACTTCTAATATTGCCACAGCCCTGATGCAAATTTAGGAAACATAGCTCTAGCCATGTTGCTTTTCTGCTCAGAAATCTCAGGTAGTTCCCAAAGTGTACATTAGAGCCTGCTTCTCGGTATACAAGTTAAGTTTTCTCTCACACAGTTCTTCCAAGTGCATCTTCTGCTGTTCTGATACTTATTCTGTGGCCCAGTTAATGAACCAACTCAATATTCCTGGTATTTCCACCCTCTGCCTGGAATGTCTTGACGGTTCTTTTAAGACATCTCAAATTCCACTTCCTCATGAAGTCTCTACTGATTCTTTCCAGCTGGATGAGCTCTCTCCAGTGTTTGACCCAAAGCTAGTGTTTCTCATATAGCCCTTGCCGTGTTCCGCTTAATACAGGGCTACACATAGATTTGTTCTGTCTTTCTACTTTTGTAAATTGCTAGCTCCTTAAGAGGAGAGACTGTGGCTGTGGCATAGTGCCACACTTAGGGTAGATCTTTAGTAAAACAACCTGCTGTAATTTGGAATGGTATTATAGAAAAATTCAATTTATTCCATATAGGTTTAAAGTTGTTTATTACCTTTAAACCTGTTACCAATAAGAAAGCCAAAATTAATGCCACAAATACCACTATTAGCTACTTTAATATATTATTTAAGCAGACTTTAAAATTTATTTCCTTGAAAACATTTAAGAGAGGAAATTAATGCTATGGGACTCCAAAAATAGGATGTTCCCTTTAAGTATCATTAAATAAAGCTTTATTTTTAACACTCAGCATCAAGTAAGATAATATTAAATGTAGACCAAACCTTAATGGTTTTTAAGGCCTTTTATTTTCCAGTAACACTCTGAGAGATGGCATTGTACTGACCGCAGGAGCAGAGACCTGGAGCCTAGGACAGGCCCTTCCTCCCAGGGATGGTGTGGGCTGGGCAGGACAGAGGCCCATTCGGCCTGTTGTTTTTCTCACAGCACCATAGGACTTGGGAATGTTCCACCTACTGACAGTTCTTAAGAGTACTTTTTCATCTAGAAATTAATAGACTTTTAAAGGTTTGGTCTTTTTATTATCATTGTGGTAAGATTTTAGCCTCTTACGAGCTAGATGTTTAATATCTAGTATTAAAAACAAAAACCTTTTTTTCCAAGTTGACACAAAACTTTATTTGTTACTAAATAGAGCATCCCTTTAAAGCAATTTTATATTCCCTTCAAAAAGCAGGAGGAGGATGGGTGGCGCCTGTGGCTCAAAGGAGTAGGGCGCCAGCCCCATATGCTCTCTCCTCCGCTGCAGCTCCCCGCTGATGGAGGCTCTTGCCCTATCCTGCTCTGGAGCCCTCCTCTCACCACCCCTGGGACACCAGATGAATCAAGAGAATGGGATTCTGTGCATGGTTAGGGCTGTCTCCAAACCACCACTTTTATGTTGCAGTTCATTTTTATACAATATTCGCTGTATTCATTGTTCTTCTTTTATGTTTTTCTTTTTTTCCAAATCACCTCAAGTAACTTTTGATTTTGGACATGACACTTTTGCTACATCTCTGTAGTTCCTTTTTTTGGTGGAAAACTTTCCAAAGGCTCCCATGATAAAAGTTAAAGGATAATGAAGTTACTTTGCTGTTTTCCTTTCAGTAGGTTTTTTGTTTTAATAAGAGTTTAAATTTACTTTTTAAAGACATCCTTTAAAATCTGCTGTTTTAGTGAGAACTCTGTATTTTAAGAGGGTTTCTTCTGGAAGTTTAGTAGAATCTGCCTTACTATCAAGGTTATGACAGAATGTCCTATTTAATGTTTGGACTATTGATTAATGGTTTATGGGCTAGTCAACATTTCTTATTAGGTTTATATTCCATGCAAATATTTATTTTTTAGTAAAACAATACATTTTAAGGAAAGTGCTCATTTTTTATGAAGAAAAGAGCATTTATTATTAGAATTATACCAACAGCCAACATCTAGTAAGTTCTCAAACTCATATTTTCAGGTTACATTTTTAAAGACTTATAAGGTAATAAGTAATCTTTTTTCAAACACAGGAAGTTAAAAATGGGATTTTTTCCAGGAGAACAAAAGGGATATTTTCAACTGAAAACAGTTTCCAAATTAACGTATTAACTTGTAAAGGAAATTCACATTTTATGATAAATAGCATCACTCATGTCTATAATCCCACCACTCTGGGGTGCCTAGGTGGGTGGATTGTCTGAGCTGAGGTGTTCGAGACCAGCCTGAGCAAGAACAAGACCCCAACTCTACTAAAAATAGAAAAAATAGTGAGGGTTGTCGCAGGCACCTCTAGTCCCAGGTACTTAGAAGGATGAGGCAAGAACATCGCTTAAACCCAGGAGTTTGAGGTTTCTGTGGCACTCTGCCAAGGAAGAGAGATGAGACTCTCTCTTAAAAAAATAATAGTAGGCTCGGCGCCTGTGGCTCAACAGGCTAAGGCGCCAGCCACGTACACCTGAGCTGGCAGGTTCGAATCCAGCCTGGGCCCGCCAATTAACAATGACGGCTTAAACCAAAAAAAAATGGCTAGGCGTTGTGGCGGGCGCCTGTAGTCCCAGCTACTTAGGAGGCAGAGGCAGGAGACTCGCTTGAGCCCAGGAATTGGAGGTTGCTGTGAGCTGTGATGCCACGGGACTCTCTCTAGGGTGACAGCTTGAGGCTCTGTCTCAAAAAAAAAAAAAATAGTAATTAGTTAATTAAAATGCAGTATATCAGTGAAAATATAAATAAACGTGGGTGTAAAGAAATAATTTTTGGATTATGTAGGAACCATGAAAGATTTGTTTACGATGTCGGGCTTAGTGTTGACTAATTTTATAGAATTATTAAATCCCAATTGACTCTCTAATTTGATCATTTGAAACAAAAGAGCTTAGGATATTAGATTCCACAGGGCTTTTGTGAGGATTATATAAGATTATAGGTCTGAACATTTTTCGCAGACTGAAGCACAAGTATTTCTACTAAATGGCATGCCACTATGTGTGGCTTTTACTGTGGCTGTTAGAACATGAGGTTAATTGAGACCCTCCTCCTTCCTTCTTGAATGCATGGAAGATTCCCCACCTCCAAGGATTTCTTTCAGTCTCATTCAGAAGGCAATTAATTAACTTGCCCTGCTAGTTTTTAGGATTGAATCGAGGTACTCCTTATTTTTTAGTCCATCTTTGAAAAATTTAATTTTTCAGATAGAGTCTTACTTTGTTGCCTGCGCTAGAGTGCAGTGGTGTCATCACAGCTCACAGCAACCTCAAACTCCTGGGCTCAACTGATCCTCCTGCCTCAGCCTCCAGTAGCTGGGACTATAGGCACCCGCCATTGCTCTTGACTCATTTTTCTATTTTTAGTTGAGATGGGTTCTCACTCTTGCTCAAACTGGTCTTTAATTCCTGACCTCAACTGATCCTTCCACCTTGGCCTCCCAGAGTACTAGGATTATAGGTGGGAACTACCATACTGACCAGTTCATGTATCTTTTAATAGTGTGTTCATGTGCATGATCTGGCCATGATTCACGTATTGTTTTCACCCGGTGAAGGAGAAGGGGAAGTGGTATGGGGTCATGAGTTACTGTTGTAGTGTTCTCCAGTGATGAGACAGAACAATTCCAGTGAATCTTTGGGGTCCTTTTAACCAACTCTATTTAAGTGACAGTATTTTTGTAAAGTTACTGTTTGAAATCTTGCTATCTTGTATGTATATTGTATATATCAAGGGTCTGATCAAAATAAATAACATGCCAGCAATACTGCCACCAAGCTCTATGCATTTTGGAGCTGATGTTAATCACACTATCTTTCTAATACATATTTACACATGTCAAGGAATTTAGCTGTTTTTTTCCTAAATGAACATTTTATTCAGTTGTTATCCAGATCAGTTGGGACTTGGCACAGTGGGACTTCCACCTCGTTCTCTCCCTGTCCTCTTCCAGCAGTTCTCAACTTGTGGGTTGTGACCCCTTTGTAACAATGAAAATACATCGTGGCATTAGGAAGGTTGAGAACCACTGTCTTAAATGGTACAGCCATCATCTAAAAGGATGTAAGTAAAACAGGAATATGAGTGCTTCTATTTAAAACAAATTAAAATGTACACTTCAGAGGTTTTTAATATATTCATAGAGTTGTACAACTATCACCACAATCAATTTTAGAACATGTCCATCACCCCCAATCAAAACCCCATTCCCATTAGCAGTTGTGTTTTATTCCAGCTTATTTTCTTTTTTTGTCACATATGCTTTTGGTATCATATCTAGGGAGACATTGCCTGATCCAAGGTCACAGGATTTACTCTGTTTTTTTTTTTTTTTAAGTTTTAATTTTAGCTCTTATATTTAGGTCTATTTTGAGATTAATTTTTGTGTACAGTGTAAAAAGGAGTCCAGATTCATTCCCTTGCCTGTTCATATCTAGTTGTCCTAGCACTGTTTTTGAAAGGACTTTTTTTCCTATCAAATTTTTTTAGCACATTTGTTGAAAATCATGGACTATAAGTACAAGCATCTATTCATTTGCATTTATTTGTGTCTTTCCTTATGTCTCTGCTAATCTGGATGTCTGTCCTTAAGTCAGCACCACCTGTCTTGATTAGTGCAACTTTGTAGTAAGCTTTGTAATTACAGAGTGTGAGTCTTTCAACTTTGTTCTTCTTTTTTCAATATTGTTTTGGCTGTGATAAGTCCTTTGCATTTTCATATAAATTTTAGAAACAGCTTGAGCATTTCTGCAAAAGGCCAGATGAGTTTTTAGTAGGGATGGTATTGAATCTTGAGATCAATTTGGAGAGCATAGCTATCTTAACAGAATTAAGTCTTCCAAACTATGAATGTGGGATGTCCTTCCATTTAAATATTCTTTAATTTCTCTCAACATTGTTTTATATCTTTCAGAGTACAAGTATTACATTTTCTTTGTTAAATTGTAAGTATTTTATTTTTTGGTACTATTGTAAGTTAAATTTTTGTTTTTAATTCTATCTTCATATTATCTGTTAATAATATGTTAAAATAAAATTGATTTTTTTGTATATCAATCCTAAATCCTACAAACTTGGGGAACTAACATATTACTTCTATAAGAGTTTTGGAGATTCCTTAAGATACGCAAGGTGATGTTACCTGCTAAGAGAGAGTTTCATTTCTTGCTTTTCAATCTGGATGCTTTTCCTTTTTTTCTCCGCCTTTTGTAATTTCCCTGACTAGAAATTCCAGTATGGACAACTTTGTCCTTTTCTAAAGCATTTGCTTAAATGGTCTGTATTAAGTGTTAGTATGTGTTATTTGTAGGACATTTGTAGATGCTGTTTATCAGATTGAGGAAATTCTCTTATATTCCTAGTTTCTTGAGTGTTTTTATCTAGAAAGCATATTGGAATTTCTCAGATGTCTTTTCTGTACCTATTTAGATGAACATGGCATTTTTGTTCTTTACTTTAGTGAGATGATTATATTACATTAATTGATTTTCAAATGTTAAAGCAACCTAATTTCATCCCCATTAAATGGAACAAATCTGATTTAATCATGTTGTATAATCCCTTTTATGTGTTGCTGGATTTTCCTTTCTCATGTTTCATTAGGGTTTTTTCATATATATTCCTAACAGTTACTAGTCTGTGATTTTCTTTTCTCATGATGTCTTTAGTTTTGGTATGAGCATAATACTGGCCTCATGTAATGAATTGGTAAGTGTTCCCAACAATTATTATTTTTTGGAAAAGTTTGGTCAAAGGTCATTAAACATTTAGAAGAATTCACCAGTGAAGCTATCTGGGCCTGGGCTTTTGTTTGGCGCAGTTTTCAAATTACTGCCTCGATTATTTTATTTGTTATGAGTTTATTCAGATTTTTCTGTTTCTACCTGTCAGTTTTTGGATTTTATATCTTTCTAGAAATTTGTTTTATTTCAGTTTTGTTTTTGTTTTGTTTTGTTTGTAGAGACAGAGTCTCACTTTATCACCCTCGGTAGAGTGTTGTGGCGTCACACAGCTCACAGCAACCTCCAGGTCCTGGGCTTAGTCAAGTCTCTTGCCTCAGCCTCCCGAATAGTATTTCAGTTTTCTAATTTGTTGGTGTGCAGTTGTTCACATTATTTCCGTTTAGTGCATTATACAGCCCCTTTGCCTTGTGTAAAGTTGATAGCACTTCCCACCTTTCAGTCCTGATTTCCATAATTTGATTCTTCTCTCATTTTCATCTAGCTAATGATTTATCGATTTTCTTTCTTCCTTTTTTTTTTTCACAGTAGCCTTTTATTTTTAATACCTAGTATGCCATGAATTCATAGATAAAAGTTCCATCAGCTTGGGTAGGCGCCTTTCCATTGAATGTGACAAAGCTTGCTATGCCTGTTAAGCTGTGAATTCATGGGGACTAGATTCCTGTATCTAATGTGACAGTTCTATTGGTTCTTCTGTGTGGTATGTTATATGCCTATTATGCCATGAATTCATGGGGAATGGGTTCCAGGAGCTCGGGCTCCTTTCCTTTGGTTCTCACAGTGTGCTTCTCTGGGTGGAGCAGGCTGGCCTTCAGTTGAATCCAGGTACCTTTCTTTGTGGCTTCCTTTTTCTTCTGATCATTTTCCTTCATGTGTTTCAGGAAGCTGTCTTGGCTCTGAGAGTGCTTAATATGCTCAATATGAACATTAATCCCTTTGGCAAGAATCTTGCCCTTAACTTGTGTGTTTACAACAATGCCAACAGCGTTCTGGGTGACACTGTAGACTCTTCAAGTTTTGCCTTGGTGACATCTGTGCAGCATGCCTTTTCAACAGAACCCATCCCCTTGATGTCTACAACATCACCTTTCTTGTAGATTCGCATATATGTGGCCAAAGGAACAACTCCATGTTTTCTAAAAGGCCGAGAGAACATGTATCTCGGGGCCTCTCCTCTTTCCTTGTGTGTTTGTCATATTGATGAATTACTGGAAGATGGCATCTGTGGCCGAAAGGCTGTCAATTTTCTTGATCTTTTTAAGGAACTGTCTTTTGATTTGGTTTGGTTTCCTTTATCATTTTTCTATTTTCTATTTCTCTATTTATTTTTGCCTAATTTTTGTCATATTCTTTCTCTTCATGGTTTGGCTTTAGTTTGCTCTTATGTCTTTGGTTTCTTAAGATAGAAAATAATGTTGATTTGAGATCTTTCTTCTTTTTTAATAAAGGCATACACAACTATAAACTTACCTCTAAGCACTGCTTTAACTTCATGTCATAAGTTGTGTTTTATTGTGTTTTCTTTTTTATTTCTCTCCAAATATTTTCTAGATTCCCTGTGATTTCTTCTTTGACTCCTTAGTTAGGAGTGTATTGTTTAATTGTTATATAATGGTGAATTTTCCAAATTTCCTTTTGCTGCTGATCTCAAATTTCATTTCATTGTGGTCTCAGAAGATACTTTGTATGATTTCAGTCTTTCAAAATGTACTGAGTATAGTCTGTTCTGGAGAACGTATGCCCTTATAAAAAGCGTGTATTCTGTTATGAAAGCTTTTTGCAACTTTTTAGTTGTAAAACCACAGATAGTAATTTTGCTTGATCTTTTGATAAAATTTGTTGGGATAATTAGTTTTGCAAGTGTAAAAGGTTATTTTAAATTGACATTATATGTAAATATTATAGTTTTATATTGGAGTTGGAGTGTCTGTCCTACAGTCTATCTGATCACTGGACCTCTTTTGTTCAAACATCACTCTAAAGACAATAAAGGAGATTACTTGTGGCATAATCTTCATTTGGAAAGCCTGTTCGTTGTGGTAATTTCACAAAGCGAAGTGTGGTAATTGCATGTAGTGCTTCCTTGCTGGAAGAAGGTATACATTGGTATAAGAGAAGGATTTAGAGGTGCCTGAAAAAGAGTGAATAGCAAAGTGGGTACTGTTTTTATTTTTAATTTGCTATAACATTGATGAGTAAATACTAGCAAAATGTTAAGAATTAACTGTGACTTTCAATGTTGAAACAAAGAAAAGGACAGATGTTATGTGTTTTTCATAAGAATAGAGAAAGAATGGCCTTCCCCCTCTCTCTGTCTCTCTTTGGCAGCGACAGGCCAAAGGGAAGCACATTGTTGGCGAACTGATCTAACACTTCTTTTGCATCATTCTGATAATGAACAGCACATAAAGTCATTGGCATGATTCCCTCTTGAATAATTGCGATCAGCAGTTTCTTTGTCAAAGCAACCTGGGTTTAATATGCTTTATACTGTAATATTCAAATTACAACTTTTAAAAGCAACCCAGAACATTATTGAAAAATAGCTTTTTTATTTAAGTAAAAAAGCCATAATACAAAACACTGTTTAAGTTATGGGTGGAAATTAATACTTTCAAAGTTGATGACAGAGTCTCTAGAAAGATTTCCCATACTCCGACTACAAAAATAAGTCCAATTTTTTCAGTTTTACTACAGGCACACCCTAGATACTCTGTGCTATTTTCTGTATTTTTTCCTTGCTGCCTAAGGGAGAGAATATCATGTCTGTCCAATCAAGACTTATATATTTGCCACCCCAACTTAGCCTTATATCTTGTTTGCATTTATGTTCAACTAGTCCATAGTGTGTGAACTACTCCATTATCTTTTCTATAAGATAAAACATAATAATAATATCTTTTAAAAATTTTTTTGTTTTACTTAACAATAATTGTACGTATCCCAGGGATACATAGTGATGTTTCCATATAAATTTTACAAGTATAGTGATCAGCTCAAGGTAATTAGCATATCCTCATCTCAGACATTTATCATTTCTTTGTGTTGAGAACATATCTATACTTGACTAATTGCTGAGCCCTAACCCACCTGTTTCATTCAGGTCCTAAATTCAGTGTTTCTTCACTTAGCTTTTTGATCACATACTGAATAAATAATTTCTCAATATGTACCTATTTTGTTTATTAAAGAAAATATTTGTATTAGCTACTACTAGATTTTTAGTTACCATTTAGAAAAGAAGTCCTCTGTTTTCCTTCAGTAACTTTCAGTATAAAATTCTAGCTGTTTTACAAAAGAAACCTAAAAAGCATTCATGTGGATCACTGAGCATTTTGCGGCTATCTCCCCAGGAGACGTACTCAATAAATGCCTGTCAACTGATGGAAAACTGCTTTGGTAAAACTAAACACAGAAAATATTGAGGGTCCCTGATGCATTATTTGCTTGATACGTGACTCATAGATGCAGCGCACTGATACTTAGTAAGCACGGAAGCCCATACAAAGTCCATCACTGTCAGATTCCTGGAGGATAGATTGATATATTCCAAATGGCAGGATATATGTTTATACTAGAGTTAGCTCAGAAAGGCTCTTATAGTTTGAGAATAATTTCTAAAGAATCATTCTACCCTAGGCTTTCTCTCTTCTATCAAGGAGACTCAAATCCCAAGGGTGGGCTCGGCGCCTGTGGCTCAACGGGATAAGGCACCAGCCACGTACACCTGAGCTGGCAGGTTCGAATCCAGCCCGGGCCCGCCAAACAACAATGACGGCTGCAATCAAAAAATGGCCGGGCGTTGTGGCGGGCGCCTGTAGTCCCAGCTACTTGGGAGGCGGAGGCAGGAGACTCGCTTGAGCCCAGGAGTTGGAGGTTGCTGTGAGCTGTGATGCCACAGCACTCTCTCCAGGGTGACAGCTTGAGGCTCTGTCTCA
>CAUYRH010117483.1:0-10077 GCA_963574655.1 Perodicticus potto | reverse complement strand
TCCTGGGCTCAAGCGAGTCTCCTGCCTCTGCCTCCCAAGTAGCTGGGACTACAGGCGCCCGCCACAACGCCTGGCCATTTTTTGGTTGCAGCCGTCATTGTTGTTTGGCAGGCCCGGGCTGGATTCGAACCCGCCAGCTCAGGTGTACGTGGCTGGTGCCTTAACCCGCTGAGCCACAGGCGCCAAGCCTGCTTGACTTCTCAATAAACTCCAGTTCTATGTTACCTTCATGGTGTTGTAAAATACCTTTAAAGTAGATGCTAATTTACTGTCTAGATCAGCGGTTCTCAACCTGTGGGTCACGACCCCTTTGGACTGTATTAAAGGTTTGTGACATTAGGAAGGTTGAGAACCACTGGTTTAGATCATTCATTTTCGTTGCCAGAGGCATGAAGTTCATCTATCATTGGTATAATAAGACAGTTATAAAGAACAAGCTATCTCATTGCTATGAGCTATTCCCAGTCCTAAAGTCATTATTTGTAGGTACTCATTTTATCAGGTAAAGTTATTTCTGCCATTCAGAATTCTTTTTTTGGTTATCTAAATGGAAAATCAACTCAGTTTTAAGACTTTACAAACCAGTTACCAATCTCTCTCTCTATTCATTAAATCATTTATTTGGCACTTTTCTGTGTGCCTATAAAATGACTATCAATTTTGGTTCTTCATTTTGCTAAGTTTTGGAACTAGATTTCCAATCAACCCTTAGCTTATTCTCTGCCTTAGTCAGTAAAGAACAATTTTAGAAGTCTGACTCAATAAATTAGTGTAAACATTCACATATTTAATAGTACCTTTCAAATAAGCATTACTACATTTAAAATGGTTCCAAAATCATCTATAAGTGCTAATATAAATTAAAAAATACAAACTTAATGTAAATAATTTTAACATTAGCTATGGTATAAATAATGGTAAATGTATAGTGTACCTCCGAATCATTAAAATGTCTTTAAAAAAAAAAACAGTATGTTACCAGAAAATTAGAAACCATAGCCATGATTCTCAGACTTTAACAATCTACACTGGATACTGTTTTAGCCACTGCTGCCTTCTACGAGTAAATCAACATAATTTCCAGAATTCCATCCGTCTTATTTTTCAACAGATCTTAACTTCACGCTCATGGTTGAATACATGGCTCTTTTCAACTGACTAAAACAACTGCATTCATCTTAGAGATCCATTTTGCGAAGGCTCATTCGGCTGAAGGAATCTCTGGGAAGAAATGAGAGGATATGGTTAGAAGAAAACAATTTTTGCATATGCCTTTAAAATGTTTTATGTGCTTTTCCTGCCAGTTATCTGCAAAGTTTTGCCACCAACTCTAACTTCCAAGTTAGATGCTCACCCTGTGTACTCTGCCTCCCTCTTACACATACACACTGGCTTACACATTTCTCTATAGATTAGAAGCATATTACAGTAACCACTTTGCCAAGTCCATTGATCCTCGTTCACTTGCCCACTGGTGCTGCAGAAGTGATAAATAACGCAAGGACTTTTTTGACAATGAGAGAGATTTCAGGAAAAGACTTGGAATTATTAATGGCAAAAGACAGTGTTTTTTTTTTTTTGTGGTTTTTTGCCGGGGCTGGGTTTGAACCTGCCACCTCCAGCATATGGGGCTGGCGCCCTACTTCTTTGAGCCACCATTGCTGCCCAGATACTAAATTTTTAGTCTTAAAACAGTGGTTCTCAAACTGTGTCTCAGGCCATTTTTATATCAGAACTCTAGGATTAGTCTTTTATGTGAGTTATCATTCAGGGGATGATATTCTTGAAATGCCTCTTAAATTTGTTTGTTTTGCTTATTGTTCCTGAAATTAAGGTTAGGTCATAAAGCTTAACATCGCAAGGAAAGGATAGAGGGCAAGTACAAAGAGATCACGTTCAGCTCTGAAACTCAAGTCCGTTTTGCAGGAAAACACCAGTCTTGAAAGCTAGATATCATTCAACAAGAAAAAGTTTTTTCTAAATCCCCCTCCAATTGCCTGCAAATATATTAAGAACTAAAGCTTGGAGGATTGGCCAAAGGCAGGCAAAACTCAGGATGTGGTGTAAGAAACGCTTTCTTCAGACAGGAAGAACACGTCCTTCTCACACAGAGTAGTGGAGAGACTTGCAGGAGCTCAGACTATGACAACCGCCTGTCCCAGGGGCCCAGGACCCTCACCTTCTGGGACCTCTGACCTGGTGGGTCAGAGGGGAGTGGAGGCAACAAAGAAGGGAAAAAACCCAAAAAGATTGAAAGGAAACCAAAGTGCTGGGAAGTCCTATGTTGTAGCCTGTGTTGAGTCCTGAGAAGAAAATCCTTCCCAGGGCATCTCCTATCAGTAAAAAATGGCGGAAGTAAACCATGTTTTTGCCAGAGAAAGGATCTAAAACAGGCCTCTTGGTCCAGCCTCAGTTCCTGCAGATTGTGGAAGAGATTTAAATGATTTATACGCTGATGTAAAGCAGGCACTTAGCAGATATTTTCTTAATGAATGTGTGAATAAGTGATTTTTCCCCCCCTAAGCCTAAAAGTGCAAAAATATTAGACTAGTTAATTACAGGGACCAATTTCCAGGTGAGTAAATAAGCAGTTCAGCTTTCTTTTGCAGCATAGTATACCATGAACCTGCATTCATGTAAGCACCTTCAATGGTCCTTCCAATTATTAATTTATCAAGTAATTACAATGTAATAGTTTTGCTGTCTTATTCAAAGAAAAGGGTGGCAAAATATCAGTGCCACAAAACAGTTGTATGTAAATTTGATTTCAAAATGTAAAAAAGGGGGCGGTGCCTGTGGCTCAAAGGAGTAGGGTGCCAGCCCCATATACTGGAGGTGGTGGGTTCAAACCCGGCCCCAGCCAAAAACTGCAAAAAAAAAAAAGTAAAAAAGGCAGTTTACTTTTAGCAGTTATTGTGACCCTTCCAGAATTCAGATGATAAAAGTAAAATGTCAGGCACTGTCCTAGAAAGTTTACATCCATAATGTGATTTAATCTCTTCAAGATAAGTACTATCATCTCGTTATACGGAGAAGACATCTAAAAATTAAATCACCTGCTCGAGTAGAACGAGGATTCAGTTGTTGAGAATTTCAAGTAATTTCCATTTCTAATTTGTCAACACTTAAAAAGTAGAAAAAAATACCGAAGTCTTTTTGATACTTGATTGAATTACCTGCTTTAATACACATCTAGAACACAGTGTATCCTATTTTTGTCATGGCTCAGGGAAACAAATACCTGTTTTCTAATAGATTCTAACGAATTCTCCAATTAAAGTACCAGAAAGTATGACAGGGTTTTTAAAAGGAATAGCTTTAGGAGGCCAAACTTAAGTGTCCTGATTGTGTGAGTACTTAGCATAACTTTGATTCTCAAATGTCAGGAAGAACTGACCTTTTATCTTGCAGAGTGATTCATGTAAGAGTTATATGGGTTGAGTATCGCCAATTGGAAAATGAAATCCGAAATGGTCCAAAATCAGAAATGTTTTGAACATTGAAATGATGCTCAAAGAAAATGCTTATAGGAGGAATTTCAGATTTTCAGAGTGAGGATGCTCAACCAGTAAGTAAAATGCAAATATTCCAAAATCCAAACAAATCTCAAACCTGAATCATTTCCAGTCCCAAACATTTCAATTTTTTTTTTTTTTGAGACAGAGCCTCAAGCCGTCATCCTGGATAGAGTGCGGTGGCATAACAGCTCACAGCAACCTCCAATTCCTGGACTCAAGCGAGTCTCCTGCCTCCACCTCCCAAGTAGCTGGAACTACAGGTGCCCACCACAATGCCCGGCCATTTTTTGGTTGCAGCCGTCATTGTTGTTTGGCGGGCCCGGGCTGGATTCGAACCGCCAGCTCAGGTGTACATGGCTGGTGCCTTAACCCGCTGAGCCACAGGCGCCGAGCCAAGTCCCGAACATTTCAGATAAGGTCTACTCAACCTGTAAAAGGTTTACACTGGTCAAATTTGCAGGTTTCAGGGGAAACACCATTTAAAAGCACGTATAGATAAGCACACCTGTGGCAGGTGACAGGCAACACTGCCTTATATAGCTGAGGGATCTTTCGGTTGATCAGGGGCTGTAGGGCCTCTTTAAGGCGATGATAGTTTCTCTCCAGTTCTCTTTGATACTCCTTTTGATCTGGTCCAATTAAGCTCTTATTTTTTCTTAAGGCATCTTCACACCTAGGAAAAACAGCATGTCATATACATAAGTAACAAATATAAATACCGTAGAACCTGCACAGTTGACCACCTGCCTGCACTGACCACCTCCTTAAGGTGACCCAATTTTCACCATATGTATGTATCAGTATGGCAGGCCTAGTGCCTAGTGCCTTATGTTCACCACCTCTGTATGTTGACCAGTTTTTCAGTTGAATGTTAAGTACTCCTCCTATTTTATTTTTATTTTTTTTGAGACAGCCTCAAGCTGTCCCCGTGGGTAGAGTGCCGTGGCATCACAGCTCACAGCAACTTCCACCTCCTGGGCTCAAGTGAGTCTCTTGCCTCAGCCTCCCAAGTAGCTGGGACTACAGGCACCGGCCACAATGCCCAGCTATTTTTTGGTTGCAGCCATTGTTGTTTGGTGGGCCTGGGCTGGATTCGAACCTGCCAGCTCAGCTGTATGTGGCTGGCGCCTTAGCCACTTGAGCCACTCCTATTTTAGGTTTAAGGAAATCTAAAATGTAATAAATGTTTATTCCGTTAAAAGTTTTTGTTAAATTGAAAATTATACATTTTTACTGTTGAATCTGAAGGCTTTTTTTCACATTACCACTAGCATAGAAGTTCTTTTGGGAATGTATTCAGACTCATTATGTGGTACCAATGGTACCAGGCACACTACTTTGCCTCTGTTTCAATAAATATTTCTTAAATGAATAGACCTTGATGATAATCCTTTATCCAACTTATCCAAATATTTAAGAAAAATATCTGGACCCCACAAAGGAAGAAAGGATGTTAAAAAACAATATATACACATTAATATTTGTGGAATGCAGCTAAAGTAATGTTTAGTAGAAAAGGCAAGGCCTTAAATGCTTTGATTAGAAGATTTAAAATTGAAGAGGCAAGCAAAAAAAAAAAAGCATAAATTCAAAGTATAAGAAAAGAAATAAAATTTTAAAATATGAGAGTATCTAAAATTGCAAAAGTTGGTCCTTTGAAAAAACTAAAAAAAAATTACTAAGCTCTAACACAAATAAATGAAAGAAGGTCAAATATTCCCTACTAGAAATTTAAAATGGAATGAAAAGTCAAGTACAACTGAAGTTTAAAAAGGCATAGAAGATATTATGTACTCATATAATTTAATGCCAAAAAATCTGAAATGATACTTTTCTAGACAAATTTAGTTACACAGACCCAATTAAGAAAAAATGTGGAGGGGAGGAGGGTGGGGCCACATCTGCAGTGCATCTTAGAAGGGTACAGGCAAAACTTACTAAATGCAGAATACAAATGTCTTCACACAATATCTAAGAAAATGCCATGAAGGCTGTGTTAAACAGTTTGATGAAAATATTCAGATTATATATGAAACCAGCACATTGTAACCCTTGATTGCACTAATGTACACAACTATTACACAGCTATAGTTTAATAAAAAAAAATAATAATAATAAAATAAATAAAAATAAAATATATTATAAAGCCCCATAGCATTGACTCTTAAATAGACAAAAATGCCCATAGAACAAAACAATAAATCCAGAAACAGACACAAAGTATAGGGAAATTTAGTGTACGATAAAGATAGTATCTTAAATCAGTGGGGAGACTACGGACGTTTTTGAAAGTGGTGTGGTACTGGGATAATTGAATAGCCACGTGAAAAAAAAACTAGATTTCTTTCTTTCCGATGCATCAAGATAAATTTAAAATGCATGAGATATTTAAATGTGTAAAACAAAGTATATGTGAGTATAGAAGAAAATACAGATGAATGTCACTATAGAAAAAATGTTCTCTGATTCAAAACTCAGAAAATAGAAATTTTGATAAGGTATAAATCTTTAAAAACTTTTTCACAGCAAAAAATTTTGCAAGCAAAATATGTATTGATAGATGACAAATAAAAACTGTACAACATAAGTGAAAATCAACCACAGGAAAATATTTGTATTTCTCACATATACATAAATTCTAATACAGACAAAAAGAGCAGCAACCCAGAGAAAACCGAACTGGATATCTGAACAAACTATCCACAGAAAAAGAAATGCAAATGACCCCAAAGATGTAAAAAGAGGTTCAGTCTTGCTCATAATAAGAAAAAAATCAAATAAAAAGTACATAAAGATTAAACTTGTCACTTACCATATTGACAAAATAGAATATATGTTTTCCAATATATTCTATTGATGAGATTGTGGGGAAACAATTATTTGTATGCTTTTTGGGTGGGAATACAAATAACAGAATCCCTGTGGACAAGAATTTACCAAAATTGGTTATCTATATAACCTTTGATCCAAGAGTCCTTTCCCTGAGACTCTATCTCAAATATTCCCTGGCAAAATACGAAACGATATATATATATGGGGTGTTTATGACAACACCTTGGTAATAAGAAGAGAGAGGAAGAAAATATCAAATGCTTGTTAACATGGAACTAGTTGATAAACTATGATACATCCACAAAATGCAATTCCGTGCAGCTGTAAAAGGTAGCGGAAATTATCCCTATATGCTATAGTGTTTTCCAGAATAGATAGAGGGTACAAAAAAGTATACACATTTTGAGAAAGGAAAAAACGGTATTAATATTGTAATACTCAATGTGCACCAATAACATTTGTTATCTTCTATATTGTACCTGTATCTTTTATGATTGCAGAAGTCAAATGTGACTTGAGTATCACAATTTTAATACAGCTTTTTTTCTTTCTTTAAATGTGTATACTTTTTTTGACACCCTCTGTATTTCTTAATAAGAAAGCAAGAGAAAAGAACTAATAAGTAGTATGATAGCATTTATGTAAAAAGGGCATGGGAAATGCACACATACATAGATAAACATATGTGCTTGCATTTTTTAATGGAAGATATATTAGAACTCATCTTGAAATTTACTAGCAAGGAAAGCAAAAACACAGAAACAGGTAAAGCAAAATTTCACAGAATATACTTTGTTTTGCATATCTAATTTTGGAACTATGTAAATATTTCACACCAATACTTAACAGACAAAAGTATATAAAAATGAAAAAGCAATCTTTAAATATTAAATGTGAAATAAAATGAGCAAAACTGTGCATCACATTGGTGGTTCAATCATATAGTGATGAATTACTGCAAGTGACATTAAGACATAGTAAGTTTACTGTACATTCCTAGTGGGATATGACCTAAAGATAAGACAGCTGCAAAGAAATCTTAAATAGCAGGAGTATTGTCAATAATAACTTTTTTTTTTACTTTTATGTGTAAATAAGTAGTAATGACATTGCAAGCCAAGACTTTAGCATAAAAATAAAACATTAGATCAAAGAGGTTAAGCTAAAGTCCTGTAATCTTAAATTTGAATTGCAAGTAATTCACATAGACTTGTGATATGTTTTTTCTTAAGGATAAAAATGTATTTTCTAGCTCTGTCCACCAAAAGCGCTTGGAAGCAATGAGCCTCCCTGTAGCAGTGAGCACCTGCAGAGCCCAGAATGTGGTCCCTAAATTAAAGGGATTTCTAACTAAAGCAAGCAGAGCTCCTTAGTGATGGGTGATCAAGGAAATGTACAAGATGAGCCTGGAATATCTTCTTATACTGGAAGACAAACATTGCTACCAGAAAAACTTCATTTGTGTCAAAATAATATAGGAACTAATTTGGAAAGGTTCCTACTGTCTAAAGATGGGATAATTTGAGCATCAACAATTAAATGACTAGGCGGTGCTTGTAGCTCAGAGTACATAGTTTAGCAATAAGAAGGAATAAATAGTTCACAAAGGCATCAACATGAGCATCTAGCTGAACTTCAAAATGATGAGAGAAACAAGTGAGATTAAAAATGAGTACATAGTACATGATTTCATTCACATAAAACAGTCTTGAAATAGCAATGTGGACATTTCCAAAACCTAATGACCACTAACCTTCTTAAATTAACTTTTCTTTCTCCACGCTGAGATTTTTAAATCAGACCTTATAAAAATAATTTGTGGGTCCAGCAAAGAGGTAAGAAGGTAGAGTTGAAATGTAATTTAGGAACATTTTATTTGGTTAATTTGTGTGCATCACCTCGTTGTATCCTCCAAGGACACTTGGAGGTAGATACACTAACTCTGTGCTTAGACAAAGGAACTCCGCTTAGACCAGATGAACTCCAAAGTTTAGCTTGCGGCCATTTAAGGAGGATGTTCCGAATTGCAAATCAATGCACTGTTTTCTTTATTGAGAAAGTCTTGCTATGAAGAAATAAATAAATTAAGCAGTGTGCTTTCGGACATGACTTGTTTACAAGCTCCTTATCTTACTCCAGAGTTGAAACAAACAGTTCTTGGAAGAACAGTCTTCTTTTCTCCAATCACACTCTGAGTAGAACATTGTGGACATTATGACACTGTCAACAAGAGCACAGCATCTGGCTTTAGACCACCTGCGCTTAACCCAGGTTCTGCCATGAACTAGCTGCATAACTTTGGGCAGGCTATTTTAGCACTTTAATCCCATTTCCTAATTTATACAAAGGAGGTCATAGTATTCTCTACCTTTTAGGATATTGTAAGGAAAAATGAGACAATGTTAATACATACACACACACACAGCTGGCTAAATAAATGCTAAATAAATGTTAAGTATTACATAATCCGAAAAGGGTTACGTTGTTAGCTAGATTGGCAACTATTATTAGATTGACAATTCTCTGCCTTTGAAGCCTGTGTTCTTAAACCCTGAGTCTACTGCCCCTTAAAAGACCTGCTGCCTCTCCAAGACACTGTGGCTCTGAGTTTTGACTTAACCAGGAGAGTTTTAGACTTGAGCACTACAAACTGCACTAGCCAGCCACTGCTGGGTATAGGAACATCTGGATTCTGCTGAATTTCTCATGGAAAAGGAGCTAAGACCACTAGTCCTTTAACAAGCCTGCATAGTCTGTACAGATACAGCAGCCCTGGGACCAGTTAGCACCTGCTCCAGGGAGACTCATGGCACAAAATTTCAGAACAGTCAAATGAGCATAGTCTCTCCAGCTTGCACCACAGATATTTTTTAAAAGGATAAAAATGGGACTCTATCTACAGCTTTTTAAATTTGTGCATAAAATAGGACATTTAATAAAGGGAAAGGTAGCAAACTCGGATCTGGGTAGATGCCAAGACCATCATAAGATAGAACAAGAGCAAGCCGACTCCTTGCTTTCATCTTGCCATGCCCCTGTAGACAGTATGTGTCAGGGAGAAGGGATGCTGACTCCTGTCACAACAGCGTCACTTGGAAGATTTTCCCCCATGGCCTTTGCCATACTCAAATGAAGCTAGCTGACCTCAAATTTCCTAAGTTTCATATACCTCTTATTTTGAACAGTGAACTTCCTATTCTGAGTGGGGAAAAAAAACAATTCAAGTAAGAAGAGAAGACACAAGTCCTGCCCTGCCCAAATCTCCCATTGACGTCACAGGTCTGGGCTGAAAGGTGACCACGGCATGGAGCCCGGGGTGTATCATTACAACAAGCCGACTGGAGAGGGGAGCTCTCTTCATTTCATTACACATTTCTGGAGCCAAAGAAGAGAGACTGGAAAAGTATTCTCCCCTTAGTAAATTTCTTTGTGTGCTCTTGTTGTTAAAAGATTCCAACACTCCAGGCTCGGCGGCTGTGGCTCAACAGGCTAAGGCGCCAGCCATGTACACCTGAGCTGGCGGGTTTGAATCCAGCCCAGGCCCGCCAAACAACAATGACAGCTGCAACCAAAAAATGGCCGGACATTGTGGCGGGCACCTGTAGTCCCAGCTACTTGGGAGGCAGAGGCAGGAGACTCGCTTGAGCCCAGGAATTGGAGGTTGCTGTGAGCTGTGATGCCACAGCACTCTATCCAGGGTGACAGCTTGAGGCTCTGTCTCAAAAAA
>CAUYRH010117481.1:0-20441 GCA_963574655.1 Perodicticus potto | reverse complement strand
CAAGCTCTTGGCCCTCCGCAGAGGAGCAGCCTGTGCAAAGAGGGCTTCCAGGGGCTGGGGTCAGACACACACTACAGCTGCAGCCATGGGGTGCTAGCACGGCTCTGCGGGGAGCCTGCGACATGGGAAGGAGAGCAGAGGAGGGGCTGGAACTCAGAGTGCTGAGAAGGCAACCCTCTTCTTCCCAGGCTTTAACCCTCTGAGGGACGCTGCAGACACAGACAAGGAGCGGGGTGCCAGTCTGATGGCTGCTAGTTACGCCCAAGGATGAAAAGGCTTCCTTCTCCTGCCCTGTGAGTAAAACGCACTCCAGTGACACAGAGAACCACTGGACACCTGCTTCTATTCCCAAGGGGCCAGGCCTGCCCTGTGCAAGAAAGCTACAGCCAGTCTGGGAAAAAGAGGGCCAACGAGAGGGGAATTTGAGCTCTGCCCCTTTTCAATCTCATCATCAGACAAGTCATTCTGCCTCCACTCGGGGTGGGAGCAATGGTGCCTTCTCCTCAACCCCTCCGTGGCTCTGTCAGGGAACACTGCTCCTCTTGTACACAATGGCTTTCTGTCCTGTGGCTTTCTCCTGGAAGCATTAGCATCCCCTGAGGAAGGGGACAGAAGAGGGACTAGTGGGGGCAGAGTCCTTCACTCCCCAAGTTCTCTGGAATAGATGCTCCCACATCGTAGTTCACTAACCAAACTTCAGGCTGAAAAGGTAGTCACCACTCCTAACTTTGAATCAGGCACAGCCACCCTGTCTAAATGACCCACTCAGAGACCAAGTAACAGGTACCAATGACAACACAGAATTTCTCCGAGAATTTCAACGCCCATCACATAAATCGTTCCCTAAGTGGACCTCCTCCCATTTCTAATTTCTCCAGAAGAGTTAAAATACAAAAACATGAGTTTCCCACTCTCTTAACTTAAAGTTCATGCAAAGTCTCACTTTCTTCCACTCCCTGACTCCTCAGTTCAATTCAGTTTGGCAACCCCAGAGGTCAGGTTTCACCCAGAGTCTGAGCCAAGAGAAGCTCCCTTCAGCAACTCATAGTCTGGGCTCTTTTTCTGGAGTGGTTGAAGCTCTGTCAGGCTCAAC
The DNA here is from genome assembly GCA_963574655.1 of Perodicticus potto. Classification (NCBI taxonomy): domain Eukaryota; kingdom Metazoa; phylum Chordata; class Mammalia; order Primates; family Lorisidae; genus Perodicticus; species Perodicticus potto. Next base: position 19,348 of record CAUYRH010117481.1, on the reverse strand, counting down.
ATTTTAGACTGCAAGTGTCCACAGGGTACAGAAAGTTGTCACAGCACCAGGCTCACGCACCACCATCCTCAGATGCTAGGGCAGGTAGCACAGGGACCACTGTTTTTCCAGCATCACCCATTCCCACACTGCCATGGCCAGCAAACAAGCTAGTAGAGAGTTAGTGACAGCTTGATTAAAAGGAAAACTCTGGAGAGAAAAGAGAAAGACTTCTTTGTTCCAGTCTTGCCAGGGTGCTGGCCCGTCTACGCCAGTTGTCTGGAGTTCACGACCAGTGAGCACTCTCTCAAGTGGAAGAAATCCCTCATCAAGGGAGTCTTTGTGCTCTGCCGTCCTCCTCCTCCCAAACCAGGCAGCAGGCCAACGCTCTCTCAGCCCCAGGCTTCCCAGAAAAGAGCCAGTGTCCCTGCCATGTGCTCTGCCCCCAACTCTTGCCTTTTCAGCTTTTAATGGCCCGTGACTTAGTTAACCTTCTCTGTTCCAGTGGGAGATCAAAGTCCCTCTCCACCCCCTCTTCATGTATTTCAACAGCAGGGTTTGATTTCTTCTAGGCATTAGCCCATTAACTCAAGCTGCAGAAAAGGAGGAAGGCAGAAAACGAGCAAAAAACCCAGAGTATTTGCCTTTTACCCCCAGGGCTCAGAGCAGGGCACAGACTGTAAACACTAGAAATCATGTGCATGCACTTGAACCTGGGCTGGGATGGGCTGAGGGGAGCATCATGAAAGGTCTTATGCCCCCCACAGTCTAGGAGGAAGCAAAGGCCTTGCCCTCTTCACGAGGGACTCTGCAGCTGGCAAGGAGTAAAGCGGTTTCTTCAGCATCAGCTCTAAGACAGACCTCCCTGAGACCCAGAGAGGAAATCTCTGCTGCAGCCTGAGACTAGGCTTCTGCACGTCTGAATGCCAAAATGAGGTCCCAGACAAGTCCATCTCAATACAAGATGAGCCTACGGCACAGCCTTGCTTGGGATGCCACTGACCCCTGAGGTCCGCTCAGCCTAAAGAAGCTTGTTCAGCCAGCACCTAATTAAACTGACCAAATACCTACCTATGTCAGCTGGGAGACAAGCCGTTACAGACCGCAAACACCACAGAGTCCAGCTAACTCTTCGGAACTAGCAGCACCAGCCCAATATCACCTGCGGGATTCCAGTCACCTCGCCATTGAGCATTTCTTATGAGAGTTTTCCAATCAGACGTCCTGTGTTGGAGATTCAAGGTGATGGTTAACTGCACCCCTCTGCATTTTGTGGAGGATGCACGTATCTCCCAGCAATCAAAATTATCTACTCTATTGCTGGGAAAGTCGGATGAGATTACAAAATGGAACTCGGACGCAAGGGCAAAGCGCTTTTTCTGCACCCAGTTGCAAGCAGAGGATCTGGACCCCTGCAGGTGCCTCCTCAGGACCATGTCCCTGCAGGGCACAGCCCGCCCTGGGTTGGTCGGAATGTGCCAGGCTCATGCACTGACTTGGGAAGCTGGTGTGTTTAGAGAGACATTTTCCTGGCCTTGAGAATTTCAGATGTGCAGTGGGAGAGAAGGGGGTGATAAACAAAGGCACATTCTATCAACAACCCCGGCCTTGTCCTGGTCTTTCTTTAAAGGCAGAGAACTGGGAGGAGACAGGTAGTGGCGAGCCCCTCCCCCCAAAAGATGGAGAAGGACAGACAAGGACAGACACACCTGTGGATGGCCCTTTCCTAAACCTCACCCATGAGACAGCTGCCCTGCCCCTGCCCTTGCTCCTGTGGGAGGACCCAAGAAGGGATAGAAACAAAAGCAGAGCATCTCTCAGGGCTTCAGGGTAAAAGTTCCCAGGTTTCTGGCTGGCAGTGACATAAGGAGAGAAAAAAGATGGTTCCCCTGCAAAAATATACGAAGAAGTAGCTTTGCTAAGACTGTCCAGTAGTTAGTGGGACGTTGGTCCTACAAGGGATCTTGAGACCCAGAGAAGTTAATGGGCTGGTTAAGGTAACACAGCAAAGCCCACCCGAAACCCCAGACCTCCCAGTGCCCCAGCCTGTACTCTGTCCTGAGACCATCTGGGCTTATTTGCTTTTTTTTTTTTTTTTTACTTTCCTTTTTTTTTTAATTGAATCGTAGCTGTGTACCTTAGTTCAATCATGGGGTACAGTGTGCGGGCCTTGCATACAATCTGAAATATTTTCATCTGCCTGTTCAACATAATGTTCACGAGATTTTTCTCGTTTACTATGTGAAAACATTTGTGTTCTGAGAAATATGGAACGCTTCATGAATTTGCGTGTCATCCTTGTGCAGGGGCCATGCTAGTCTTCTCTGTATTGTTCCAATTTTAGTATATGTGCTGCCGAAGTGAGCATGATTCTTTTGGTTTTGTTTTGGGTTGTTTTTTTTTTTTTTACAGTTTTTCACTGTGCCCAGGCTTGTTTAATGTGGTGTCACAGCTCACAGCAACCTCAAACTATTGAGCTCAACTGGCCTTCCTGCCTCGGCCTCCCATGGTGCTAGGATTATAGGTGTGAGCCACCACACCCTGCCTCTAAATTCTCGACATATGTAATTTTACTTAATTCTCATCACAGTCCCGAGAATGAAAAAGCTTACGTTGAAATACAAAGAACTCCACAACAAAACACAAAGGAAGTAAAACGTAAGTGGCGCAGAGGGTGGATGAAAGAGAATTACAAAGGCAGAGAGGTTCGTAATCTAAAGCAACGAGGCCAGAGTCGGAAGCATCACAAAGCGGCAGGTGTGAGGCAGGTAAGGTGCCGGACATGGGTTTTTCTTTCCCCTTGATGGCGTGTTGGTTCCTCTAAGCAGAGCATGCCCTTTCCAATCCCACCACTTACGTACGTTACGTCCAGCCCCCTAAAGCTTGGGATGTGGGGACATGGATTGAGAGCAGGGTTGTTCACCCTCCTGGCACACTTGAACCTATAGTTAAACTCCTGAGGCACACTTAAATTAAGATCAAAAAAAAGATTTAAAAAAAAAAAAGAATATACTTAGTATGTTTTGAACTTCTTTTGCAAATAATTTAATCTTTAAAAATTTTCTCAGCCTACCAGTTGGAAATCACTGCTCTAGAACTTGTGTTTTGTGGCTGCTCGGGTTTACTGAGCAAGGTTTTTGTGCCGAGCACGGTGCCCAGGATTTTCAGACACGTGATCCACTTAACATTCTGAATAAGGTATTATCACCCCCCATCTGTGGGTGAAGAAACGGGGTCTGAAAGATGCCGAGCCTGGAAAGCACAGCAGAAGCAGGGAGGTGCCCGCGTGTTTGGGATTCCCTTGAGCCAAGAGGAAGATGGCAGGAGAGCAGCGGGAGCTTGGGTGGAAGGTGTTGAATGGCACACAAAGGCCAGGCTCAGTGACTGGAGTGGGCTACGGGGAGCCCATGAAGGACGGGCTGGCTTGGCTTCCCTTCAGCTGTATGAAACCCATCACAGCACACATACAGGCTGCTGCAGGGTCTGCTCTGAGGACAGAGAGCCGGCAGGTGGGGCTGAAGATGTTCCCCGTCCCCTTGGAAACTCCCCTGCTCTCACTTACAGGGCACCACCTCTCACTAAGAATGCGTTTGTTTACTTAGGTCAGCAGCCCTGTGACCATGGGGACCTTGCCCCTTCTCCGCTCACGGCCCTGCGTCTGCACGTCCCTGCCCATGGTCAGTGCTCATAACAAAGTGATTGCATGAGAGAATAAATGATATAAGCCGCTGATCCGTACTCAGAGTTGAATCTTAGTCTTCAACTTGCCAGTGTATTCCCCCCTCTCATCGTTCACCTGACCCTAGACCCCTGCCCTCACCCTCCAACTTGGCCATTACTTCCACATCCCTCTGTCCTCTGGCATATCCTCCACCCTATTCACAATCTCTCTCTCTCTCTCTCTCTCTCTCACACACACACACACACACACACACACAGGAACAACAGAACTGTCTTCTCTCTTTCTTGAGCTTGTCCTTAACCAAAAACCATTGTTTCCTGCCAGAGGCCCGAAGTCATTGCCCGTGCAGTGTTCTGGGACTCACAATGGTCTCCTTCCCCTTCCAAATCCGATATTATGTTTGAATGGCCATGACAGGAGAGAGGGGAGCCCAAAAGCATCTTGATTTTGTAGCATTACCGTTAGCATTTCCCGGAGTAGAATTGCACGTGTGTGCGCGTTTGTGATTTATCAACCCGTCACTGGGGATGGCCTTGCTGCCCCTCAGAGAATGAACAGCCTGGTGTGAGCCTCTGCCTGCTCACGGGGCCGGGCCTGGGTGGGCAGTCCCCAGGGAGGGACTCGGGAGACGTCTTGGTAGGACAAGCCTGGAAATCCAGCAGCAGCAATAATAATTATTTCAGCAGCATAATTACAGATACCTATGAGCACTCCCTAAGTTCCAATCACCATGCTAACCACTTCACATAGATTATCTTAATGACACCTGCCATCAGCCCTACAGGGCGGGAGCTCTTATCATTCCTGTTTCACAGCTAAGAAAACTGAGGCACAGGGGAGCGAAGTATCTTGCACACAGTGAGTTGTAGGATTTGAACTGAAGCACTCCGACGTCAGAATTCAACTCAGTATGAAACGGTTCAAAACAGGTACCCTTTGTTGAGAGTCAGAATGGAGAAGCATCCCAAAAAGTGACAAAGTTTGTTTTTGCAATATAACCCTTCACAGAAGAAAATGAAGATCGTTGCCTCTCCAGAACATGGAATGAGTAAGGAGGGAAGATGTTAAAAGTACTTCCCAACATGTTGAAATGCCAGCAATTTATGAATTTGTGAATGAATACTGTCACACAGGGAGAGCGGGGGGAACACAGGGCTCCCCACATTGCACTGGATGCAGAAAGTGCTCCCCAGAATTGTGCAGGGCACAACCCGCTCCACTTCACTTGACAACCCCCAAAGGGAGACTTCTTTATACCCACGAATGAGTGTAAGGCCTGAATGGAGACCTATTACATGGGCTTGAGCTAATGTGGTCTTCAAAAACCAAATAAGAGGAAAAAAAGATGTGTAGATGATAAACCAAAGAAAGTAAACATCTTGCCTAATGTAGCCCCAGAGTCAGTGCACCCTCTTCTGCCACCGTGCCTTTCTAGTCAACGTTCCCAATGTCATTGTCATTAAACTCACCGCCATCCCCCAACCACACTTCCCAACCTATACAAATGCTTCTCCCCTTTCCCCAGTTGCTCCCTCGCCTTCCTTTACCCACTACCTCCTTCTTCTTCAAGACCTATATGTTCTTCATGCCTCACTCATGCATTCATTCAGCAAACATTTGGGGGGCCCCTGAAGTAGGTGTAGAAGTGGCAAGGCCGGACAGGTGTTCTCCCCCCTCCGGTTGCTCGCAGTGGATTTGGGGAGTGGCACAAACAAGTGAGTCCTCTCTGAGCAGTTTTGAAATCCTTCTCATTCTCCCTCTCCCCTGTGTTTACAATCATTCACAGTCCACATCCTCATCAATCAAGGCCCAATTTGAGATGCTGAAAGCAAGACAAGTTCATAGAAATAGTGTAGGGAGAGAAATGTGCAAAATAGCATCTAAAACTGTAAATCACTGTGTGTCTGTCTGTATCTCTGTGGGGTTCACTGTGTGAGGAGGTAAGAAAATGCCAAGTTAAAGCTCTGTGGATTTTCTCCAGGTACTTTGCCAAATCCTTGGCATCACATTCTACCACGTTTCCAGCCCTGGGGGTCTGAGCAGCGCTCATGAGAGGTTTGGTTCAGCAAAACAACCTTCTATTTCATTCTAGCCTGAAAATGCTCCCCCACCCCTGCCATTAAATGTGTGCCCCTGGAAGCAGACAGATAAACATACTGTGCAAATAATGTCATCCCCAAAGACATTGAGTAGCATATTATCTTAAGGGGACCACAGCAGGTGAATGACTTAAAAAAAAGAAAAATCTTCTGCTGTGAGAATCTAGTCCCAGCTGAAGGTTTCATTTCAAGACAAAAAGCTTATCTTTGTAGACTGCGGTACTTTTAAAGCAGGAGTTCTGTATTATGGTTTTTTCTAACCCAAGCACCTAGCGTAAGGCTAAAATATTAACTTTTGTGAGTATGTTCTTCAAACCGATCAAAGTCAAGGTCTATAAACTTTGTTTCTCGCTTGTTTGCTTGATGAGGGACAGGAGAAAAGAGGTTTCAGTTTGTTTTGGGGATATGTCATCCTCCAGTATAAACCAGGATGGGTGCAATGACCTTGTCCATCAGGGTGGCATCAATATTTATTGAGCATCTCACTTAATAAGCAAAGCCATTGGATGGCGTCACCTTCCCTGTGAGCAATGCTCCAGAAAATGATTTTCCACCCACTACTGTGACTTTGAAGTCTTGCTGTATCTTCACCTCACTTCCAAAGCCTGTGTGGAATCACCTATAAGGCTGCCCAGTAAGCTTCAGTCTCATCGGCTACAGAGACCAACTTGCAAACAGGAACCAGAAAACACAACGTCATCCCACCCTCAATGCACTGTAACACCTGACGTCATGGTCCTCTTCCTGTCCAACCTGGTGTTGGCATTTGGCTTGACTTGGTGGTGAGGAATGTGACAACCCAATGAGAAATTTTCCTTCCAGAGCACTTCTTCAAGGGAGCTCGATTGCTTTACCAGAAATTTGTCTTGCTTGGCATTCGCACAATGCCTCTTTGTACATTAGGCAAAACAAACACATTCCACCTTGACCATATTTGAAACTCACAGTGAAAAGGAGTTAAAAAGGTCAGAGATGAAATAAGAACATTTTGTCGTTTCATTCCACACAAGCTTTTCCTTTCTCCCCTTTCCTGTAATAACTTGCTTCATCATAATGGCACTCACAGGCTTTTCATTTTATTATTATTGAATTACATAAAGTTGTGTCAGTAAACCCATTAGAAAGTCTCATCCCCAACTCTTAGAATTCAGCCAAAGATTCAAAAAGAAACTGAGACATTAAAGAGAAGCCTGTGGCTACGGCGGCAGGGCCTTCATTGTGTTTGTTCACGTCGTAATCTTCTTGTTTGCCAAACCGGGAGGGTTTAACCTGCAGCGCCAGGTCGGTGCTGGCCCACAGCCTTCCCAGGTCTGTTTAGAGGAACTGTCACCCTGCCAATGCCCTGGTTTCCTTTTCCCATGCCCCGCCCAAGCCACACGCGACTGGGGGGACTGCCGTGTCCCCTTGACACCAATGTTCTTTTAGTGACAGTGACAAATCACCTTTTGTTGGTCTAAGACATATTTCTTTATTTTCGCAGAAAGCATTTAGTGGTAAAGGAGAGCATCTTTTTTAGAAAGTGTGTTATTAAAGGAGTCTGTCGGGTACTCGAGAGCCAGCTCGCAATTCCTGCTTGTGAATTGTTGTTTTCTTATCATTTAGTCCATCAGAATGAGCAAATGTGCTTCTTTCTGAGGAGGTGAAGAAATGGACTGTTATTCCTTCTGAGAGTCAGTAATGCCTCCTGTGTACGGCAGATAGTGAGTCGATACTGATGGAGTCTGTCCTCGCCTTCCTCCTCCAGACCTGGGTCCTCCTACTGCACAGGTCAGAGCACACTGTCCACTCCAAGAGTCGGGGAAAGTGGCCTGGGGCATGGGAAAGGAGTCGGGCGTACGTGGGCTCTTTCCTCTAGAGTTATCCGGAGTATACGCTGGTTGTTATGCTTGGTACCTAATGCATAAGGATGCTCAGGAAGCCTGACTCTTGCTTTTGTTATTGCTGTCATTATTGTCACAATACTCCATCCTTCCGAGCTGTAGCAGGTGTATTTATCTCTGTATCATTAAGGAAATAATGGTAAAGCCACCCTTAATTATGAGTACCGTACACCTAATGTTTGAAAGTATAAAGATTTCTCCAGGGAGTTTGAGATCTTGGGTTTGGCATTAATAGCCAGAGTGCTGCTGGTGGTAGCTGGTAATTCCCAACCTTGCTTGCCTCCAAGCAAAGTGGCAGCCAAACCAAACCATAATCCTGCTTTGGTTTCATCTTCAATGTTGGCTCCAAGGAGGTGCCGATGGCAGGGCTGCAGAAAAGGGTATCAGCCGTCTCGGTAAGGTCAGAGGGTTCCACTTCTCTGGCACATGAATGATTGCAGAAAGGGCTTTTTGAGGAGACTCAGCCACCACCGTAAGGCCACACGGTGACGTGGCTCCTCCGCCACCTGCCTGGTTTTCCACATGCTTTATAAAGTGTCAGAGGCCATGTCACAGTTTCAGGCTTTTTGATCACTCTCTGAGGTACAAAATGAGCTGACATCACAAATTACGGATTGGTTTCCTCAACTGCCAAATTCTAATAGTAGTTTGAGATGATGTGTATCCCCAAATAGATGAGGGGCAGTGACACCCCCGAATCCCTATGGAGCACTGTGCAGTGACCCCAGGTTGGTGCCTGTCCCTGCCCTTACAGATGACCTTGGGTCTTCCCCGCTGCTGTCAGCCACACTGGCTTTCCTCCTCCTCCTCTGCTCACTCGACAGGGCCCACAGGGCTTGGGGGGGACAGCAGGATGAAGATGAATTTGCCTGGTCCCCACGAGTCAAGGGCTGTTTGGGTTAGGATTCTGGAGGACCATTTTCTTTCTTTTTTGTTTCATTCTCTGTAGTGCTACAGACTGTATCCCTCTGTTATTTCGCATGCTCTCTTTTAATTTGATTTCAGATGTTTTAGAAGATGAATTTTTATTAGATTCTGACAAAACTAGCACAGGGAGAAATCTAAAATAAAAATGATTTCCTACAGGTCTGTGCTTGATTGTGTAAGAAATATTACAAATTATAAGCACAAGGAAGCAGAGAAACTCTGCCCTGCTGAAATATGACCCAAGCAGGGGTCACAGTGAGCCATTCCTTTTAAGACACATAGCGATCAGCTTGGAGCCTCAAGATCTCCTAAAAGTATGCCTCCTTGAGGCTGAGCCCAGCCCCGTACCCTGAGACACCTGTCTGTGCCTGTTAGGGTTCTCAGTCAAAGAGATCTGGTTAGGCTCAGTGCCCGTGCTCAGTGGTTAGGGCGCCAGCCACATACACTGAGGCAGGCGGGTTTGAACCCAGCCCAGGCCAGCTAAACAACAATGACAACTGCAACAAAAAAAATAGCCAGATGTTGGGGTGGGCACCTGCAGTCCCCACTACTCGGGAGGCTGAGGCAAGAGAATCACGTAAGCCCAAGAGTTTGAGGTTGCTGTGAGCTGTGATGCCATAGCACCCTACCAAGGGTGACATAGTGAGACTGTCTTAAAAAAAAAAAAAAGTTCTGACTAATTTAAGTGGAGCTAATAAAGAATCTTCTAATGAAGAATCAAATTAAAAGATCATAGCGAAGCTCAGGGATCCGATGGAAGGTCAGAGAATCAACTCAAAACCCACACAATAAACAAAGGGAACTCACTGTCTTATGCCACATAAACAGCTCAACTCAGGCACTGCCATAGGCGGGGACTGTGTGCCATGGATGGTGCCACTGCCTCTGAGCAGTGGCTGTCACCACAACCACAATGAGCCTGAATTGTCCAGGCTCCTCGTGTCACTCACTGTGATATTAAATCCCCAAGGGGCACACATAGTTGACCCCCTCCCCACACATGTGTCCCCAACATGGGAAGGAGATCCAGCTGACGGTGAGATATGAAATGACACTTGTCCTCTTTCCTTCCCATCCTCCTTTACCCACTCACATCCTACCATGAATTAGGTAGAGACAGAGTTGCTTTTTTTTTTCCAAAAACAATTTTTAATCCTTACAATATGATCAGGCCCATTTTACAGATGGAAAAACCAAGTCTCAGAGAAGGTGAATGACTATAGAAAGCCAGAGAGTGTTTATCATGTCTAGAGTTTCCTTCCATGTACATATAAGTTTTAAAGTCCCACCACCTGGGTTTTTGTTTTTGTTTGGTTTGGGTTTGCTTATTTCTTTGGGGTTTTTTGTTTGTTTGTTTGTTTTTCAATAATGCAATTATTTGTTAAATTTTTCTAACGAAACCTTAAAAGAAACCTCAATATCCCAGGCAGATGAAAGCAGCTGTGTGGGTGGATGAAGGGTAAGCGAGAAGGGAGCCCGTTCGCCCTGACTCACATCCCCCATCACACACGCACAGAATACTCCCCTCTGAGGCTGGAAAAACAGTGGCTGCTGCCTCAGCCGGGGAAGCTGACTGGTCCTGCTTCATTTCCTGTCACTATCCCCCGGCCCTGGGCTCAGGAGATAGCTCTGAGTTCAGATTAACGGTTAGCTGATAATAGCCAGTCACGGCCATGGTCCAGAGTTCCTCATAGCATGTCCCATAGGGCACTAGTTTCTCAGGATATTAGTAAAGGTAAAGGCAAATTGAGAACGATAAAGAAGTTTTAAGCATGTTGATTTGCTCAGCTAAAACTTTGGACTGTAATAGGTTTGTAAAATGGTTAAAAACATGTCTTACCTACTAAGAAAGACCCTCAGAGAATGTTGAGCTTCTCCAGAGAAGTGGCAGAGTGCACAGTATTTTCCAGACATTTGACCAGAGGCCTATTTTTCAAGTTGTATTTCTCAGGACGAGTCCTGAGTGCTTTGATTTAGCTTTGGTTTCAAATGCCTACCACTACATTTGACTATTTTGGGGGGCAGGATGATTTGGTTTATTTCCAGTCATTTTTTTCTTTAAGGAATCTTATAAAACTTATAAGTCCAAGAAGAAATGCTAGATGTGCCCAGGGAAGCTAAATCCCTAGGGGTCCCTTGTAGCTTTAGAATTTCTCTGTAAGGTCAGGGTGCAGACAGTGGCTCAGAAGAACTCAGACAAATCCCAGACCTAGATACTCTCAAAGTGAACAGTAATTACAACTCTGTAATTAAAAAGGTCTATGAAATTCACTAATAAAAGGCAATTAGGTGAAGGGGCATTTGCTTTCAGACTCTTTTTTAAATCCTGGCGGTTATGTATCTATCTCTCAAGGAAAATGAAATTATCTCCAAAGGTCTGCTCCAAATACAAGAAGTGACCAAAATTTTGGAGAAATTTTTAGCAAGGTGGGAGAGCATCAGGCTGCGCCAGGCAGTCTACTCCAGGTGATGGCCGAGGCTTACCGCTTACTCTCTGGAATTCAGTATTTTGCCCGATTTATAAACACCCCGCAGTCCCCTGTTGCATTTTCCCCAAAGGAAACCCTCTCAGCCTGGATTCCAATACTTTCAACTGCACCTTTATCTCACTAATTCATTTCTCACCTTAGAGAAATCACTTACTCTATAAAAGCAGCTATGGTGGAATTGTTTGTTTGTTTTTATTTTGTTTTGTTTTAGTATAAAGTTGAAGTAATTACAACTGCTCTGTCACTTCAGAGGGCCGTGGTAGGGGTGAGTCATGCTGATCAAGTCCAAGGCTAGCCCACACTGCACCTTTGTGCTAACTAGGAAAAGGGGGCCCTTCTGGAAGTAGGCCAGGCCAAGAGCCTAGGTGTGATTTCAGCCCTACAAAACCCTAGCAACCTGATGCAACTTGCCCAACTCTGTACCTGTGTCAGCCTCTGTGAAAGGAGTTTGTAAATTGAGAAGCGCTGTCCTCTGGCAGTGTCCTGGAGCAGTCGCAGGCAGGACCACGGAGACCTGGGCTTCAGGTTCTCCCATGACACAGTGTGACCTGAACAGCCTCGCTACCCTCTGAGCTGCAGGGTCCTCAGGTATGAGATACAGACCATAGCAAATTAGGTCAATGTGAAGATTGAAATAGTATCTGTAACCACCTGGTTTAGGAAGCACTCGATAAATGTTAGCATTACTAATACACTTGCTAAAGCAAAGAAGATGGACTTTTTGACATCACTGTCATTTTAATTCTAACACAGATTTTATGTTCCAGCCAAATTAATTTTCTCCTTCTTCCTGGCACAACACACTCTGGCCAATCTCTGGGCTTTCCCTTTGTGGATTCTTAGTAGGAAAGTCTCACTCTTTGCCAACACACAGCTCTCATTTTACCATCCCCTGGGGCCAGTCCCAATCACATAAGTTATGCTACATTATTGGAGACTAGTTAACAGGAATAAAATCTTATGATATAATGCTAAGTTAAGAGGGCAAGGTACAAAGTTATATACTCATGATCTCAATTTTTATAATAAAACTTAAGTCTGTACATACATATACATATATATATAATCCATATTTTGCATGGGCTCACTATGCATGCATTTTAGTCACCACACATTAATTAAATAATACCTGTCCCCCGACACTGCAGTTCAAATTTCAGTTACTTCCATACATTAACAGAGTAGTTGCATTAATTCAACTCTGCTGCTAGCAACTCAGTCCACAAATCACTAGACGGATCACCCCCATCAGTGAGCAACACATCGCTGCCTCCCAATTCCGTCTGTGGCTGGTCAGTGCACGTGGCCATTCAGTTCACACACAGGCAGCAAAGCGTGGGGCCGTGTTGCTTCCCTGTCTCTTAGTAATAAACCCACGTAGCATTTTTTGAAATGGATAATAAAAAGAGGAAATTGATCAACAACAATGAAAGTGCAGCAAAGAAATGAAAAGAGAGGATACTGGAATAAAACTGGAATCAGATGTAAATGACCCTATTCTCACCCTAAGCAGAACCAGTTTACGGTGAGAACGCTGACACTGCTGTCCTTGGGAAGACTCTAGGTATGGAGCTCAAGGAACTTAGTTAAGGTGAAACTGACATGTGAGGAAAGAGATGGTGACAGAAAGGATGAAAATGTTGCAGAGGAAGCAATGCTGGCCAAAATCTGCACATGAAAAGAACTCTCAGAGGCAGCTCACATCATTGAAAGGGCAAAGGATAATGTGCTGGAAGCCGATCCAGACGTAGAGAGGAGAGTGACGATTTGCCGAGATCTAAAAGATGTTTGTTCTGCGCTCTGAGTTATACAATGAAAGACAGACATGTATTGTTCAAACTACTTTTGGTAAGTTTCTTAAAAAGAAATAAAATGCTGTAATTCTCAGTATTTCCATAGTTTTAAATTATAGAGTGCTAAATGTTAGTTTTCTTTTTTATTGCCCTGTACATTTAAAATCAACAGTAAGAGTTTTTAATGTTTTGACAACAAAATGTAAAGGTTCAAGAACAATTGAATTTTCTTTTCCTTTGATTATTAAGATCACAGGTTTCCTGGTCATCTTTGCAAACTCACTATTATGCAAAGTGAAACTGCCCGCACCTATATGTCCGTAAGAGAAAAATGACTAAATGAAAATACACCAAAAGGTTAACGTGGGTATTAGAATTAGAACCAATTTTAATTTTCTCCTTTGAAAGTTTCATATTTTCAAAGGCTCACCATTTAGCACGTTACTTTTATGATTAAAAAAGACATTATAATTTACAAAAAGTTTGGTTTAAAATTCAATGCCATTGAAAATTTAAAATGCCTTTGATTGGCCCTCTCTGGTTTGGTTAGGGTCCCTTAACCAAAATATGATTAAAATGCCTAGTTGAATTATAGCTTGACAAAGGCATTTGGGTTATTGTGTGTGATTTTTTAAAATTATCTCAACTAGATTTAAATTTCTTTTGTGTAGGCATGATGTATTTGATATGTCAACCCTCTGGTCCCCTGGAGCCCTGTACAATCAGCTTTATATACATTATACGTGCTTGCTAAGTATTCTAACCCACCCCTTGAAAACCTGCCATCCATTGCTGGATGTTCCAGCCTCAAAAGAAGGGGTAAAGAGGCCTGAAATGTAATAGAGACCAAAAGAAGGAGCTTGTATTTCTCATCCCCATCTGTACCGGGAGTCCACGCAGACCAGTGAACCAAGATTCTTAGAATAGGAAGACTTTCCAAGACTTTCTAAGACCAAGGTTCTTAGAATAGGCACACGCTTATGAAATGTGATTTGAGAGTTTCTGAAAGACCCATCTTGGCAAAGCTCCATCAGTCCCCTCACTCTGGGTGCCTGGAATTCCGCCTTCTGCGGTACCACTTGTAGGCTAAGGTATTAGCCTTAGAACCTAAATCTGTGCCCTGGAAATACAAAGTTTATTGTTATTAGATTCCATTTTCCCAGATCGTTTTACCAAACACTTTAACATTCCCTTAATAGAAACTAGGAAATGAGATACTCTGGAATCGTAGAGCATAGGACTGGTAAACCTTTATTATATTAGGAGGGGAGAACAAAACCCACTGCCAAGGTAGTCAGGAATATGAAACAGTAGGATTCAGGCTCATCTCTGGAGTGAAGTGTCAAAAGAAAAGGACCATTTAGAGAGGAGAACACAGGGTGAACCCTGACAGCAGCACATCCAGCTAAATTTGCCAAATCAAAGGAAGCCCTTCAGCTTCCTGGAAGAGGCAATTAATAACAGTGAATGGAAGATAATGTTGTATATCGATTGTATGCCATAGAATAGAACTCAGAGAATGTGGTTTGTTACATATTTTCAGTAAGCAACTGTTTGTCTTCCTTAGCATCTCAGGCAATAAGGCAGTGGTTCTCATCCTATGGGTCGTGACCCCTTTGTAACAATGAAAATACATCGCAGCATTAGGAAGGTTGAGAACCACTGTAATAAGGGGTCTTCTCCATGCCAGTTTCATTTAAATCCTAAAATATCACCAAGGATTATTCAGTGGTGCTCCAGTGTAAATGGATCGTAAGTGCCACAATTTTCTTGAATTTCTATTTCCTCTTTTTTAGACTATGCTGGGTTTTATATGTTTTGAGTTGTGCTTGTAGAAAGATGTCTTACTTCTGCTGTTGGAGTCATTGGCACCCGCTGTTTTCTGTAGCTATGAAATAGTATAAATCTTATTGCTTGCAGGACTAGTGTCCCCACTGATGTTCCTCTGTAGCCCTTTTGATTAAAAAGCAGCAATAGCTGGAGACCTTGCTGGGACTGAGAGTTGCCTCTTCTTTTTGTGTCTTATTTGGTCAGACTGGGTCTCAGCCCGGTGATTCTGCAGCTTTCTGGAACTGTGGGATTCCAGGGGAGAGCCTGGTATGTATGTGTGAATGTATGTGTGGGTTTTTATATCTGTCTGTCTGCCTTAAGTTTTACAGGGACCGTGGTGCACAGCCCAAATCAAGAACCTTCACTTTATCAACTTCAGGGAATATTTGCAAACAGTGTAATCTGAGATTGAAGGTGATTTCAATTCTGTTATAAGCTAAGACTTATTATGTAAGATCCAGACAAATGATCAGATCAAAAGACTTTGTGTGTATTTCCCTCTCTGCCTGATTATCTCTCCCCAAGCTCATGTGGAAATCAGAAGTCTTCTTCATAAGTTACCCATCACGGGCCCAGAAAGGGCAATGCTAGTGGACAGGCCGACAGAACGCTTGCTTTCACACCGAGAGCCCAGAGAGGCCAGAAGACCCCCTGTTCATCCCAGACAGAGCCCTGCCAGTGTCCACCGGTCCTCGAGGTCCGCAGGGTCCTCAGGTTCGCGGCTCCACTGTTGCAAGTTTACCAACCACACAGATGCCTCCCCCCCTCAGGAAAAGCCGTGCACCCCTGGACAAGCACGTGGACATACTCACTTTATTAACATGCGTTTTTGTGAGAGCCTGGTCGCTGTATAAAAGAGGTCATCCTTACATAACTGCAGTGTGCGGCAGGCGTGCTGGTCTCCTGGCGGGGGCGCGCAGCCGCAGGTGCTGTCCGGGCTGGGCTGCGCTGCGGACGAGCTCGGGGTGTGCCTGGCGGGTCATGAGACCCGCATCTCAGCGCAGCCCGCGCACCGTACGTGTGCGACTGCAGCCGCACCACAGGCAGGACAGGGCAATTGCTGCAAGCTACAGAGCTTTGCCATTTCCAAGGAAGGGGGCTGACTTCAGCTGAAGGCGATTAGGAGCAGCTCCCTGGAGTTTCTGCCCTGGGCCTTCCGGACTGGGCAGGACTGGACGGCACAGAGCGTGGGGGAAAGACCCCGCAGGAAGCTTTGCAGGCGAAAGAACCAGGGATGAGCAGAGACCTCGGACACAAGTTTGGCTGGCATGGGGGATGTGGGAAGAAGAAAGGCAGCTCTGGCACCTTATAGATCCCCTCTGTAACCCCATTTCCTCATCTGTAAAATGGGGATGATCGTGCCTCCTTCATAGTACTGTGCGAGGAACAAATGAGATAATATATGTAAACTGCCTGAAACACTCGTGAGGGCTCGGCGCCTGTGGCTCAACGGGCTAAGGTGCCAGCCACGTACACCTGAGCTGACGGTTCGAATCCAGCCCCACCACCAAACTACAATGACGGCTGCAACCAAAAAATGGCCGGGTGTTGTGGCGGGTGCCTGTAGTCCCAGCTACTTGGGAGGTGGAGGCAGGAGACTCGCTTGAGCCCAGGAATTGGAGGTTGCTGTGAGCTGTGATTTCACAGCTCTCTACCCAGGGTGACAGCTTGAGGCTCTGTCTCAAAAAAAAAAAAAAAAAGAAAAGAAAAAAGAAACACTCCTTGGTACATAGTGAGTGTTCTACAGACATTTCATCTGAGTTACAAAGGAAAGGGGTAAAGAGATTCCAAGACCAGACCATCTCCAGGAGGGTTCTGATTGGTAGCATTGGGGGAGCTGGAGGTTGTGACCCTGAGGGTGGAGGCCCCTCCTGGGGCAGGTGTGACACTGAGCCCCGGGCAGTTCCAGGGAAAAGTGTGGCAAACAGAGGCCTGGAGACCAAGATGACTCTGCAAACAGGTGGGCAGCTATCCCGTAACTTTTTTTTTTTTTTTTTAAGTATAAAGTTTATTTTATCTTATTAGAAAGAGAGAAAGGGAAAGACAGTGTGGAAAGAGAGAGGTAAGAGAGCAAACAGGGAGATAATGTGACAGCCCGGAGAAGGAAGGAAAGAACGCCCGCCCGTCCCATTAACTTTTGCTCTTCATGTTAACACAGAGTTTGAAGAAAGAGCAAAGAGCTGTTTCATGGCATCCTGTGGAAAATCCCCTCGTTCGAACTTCCTTCAACTCTCTCTCATGTCTTCTTCAACAATAAAAGGATCAAAAAGAGTGAGAGAAAAGGAGCTTTATTATAGAGAAGGGAAAAAATAAAAGAAAAACGGTTTTAAAAAGCCAAACAGGAAATCAACATTATAAGCTGTAGTCATAGACCCGGGACGCAGCCTAGGAGCCAGCCCCGCCTGTTCCCTTCTGGAACTGAGAACTGGTGAGGTGGGTGCTCAGGGCGTGGGGTGGGGTCAGCCTCACACTGTCCCGCTGTCCTTACACATGTTAGTCACGCTTGCTTTTTTCTCTCCAAACTTAGTAGTCAGACTCTGAATGATAATAACCTGCCAGGTAAAATTCTCTGCTAAATGCTGGAACCAATTCTCTGCACTTGATTCTCTTGGGTATCAAGAGTGAGTCCCTGAAGGGTGTCGGGCCGCAGGGTCTGGGATCTGGGAGTCTCCACCTCTATTTCCGCTCCTCACAGCCAACCTGCTGTCCATCCACACAGGGGCACCTGTCTGTTCCACTCAAAGTCTGAAAACCCCTGCACTCCTTAAATTCAAGATGACATTGTTATGGTTCATTTTCTCCAAAAAGGATATAAACAAGAAGACAATTCGATATGTACTTTTTCCCTTTCTTACCTAAAGTTCCCCTTTCGGATTCCAAAGGGAATCCCTTGCTGGAACACACACACACAGAGTTATTACAGTGCATAGTAAAGTAAGGTATAGTGAGCTCAGAGACTCAATTTTTTGCTTCATTCAGTAACATATTTCAGAAAGGCACCAGTAATTGGGACATAATCTGTCTATCAACAGGAATCTGGAATACTTCCTGGCACTTGATTTCAGAAACACATTTGACTCTCGCAGAGTGCAGTAACCAAGGTGAGAGGGTGGAAACAGATGTAGAATTACAGTTACCGACAGCGGAAGAACTCACTGTGGATATTCAACACACACTGCCATTTGGCCACCAAACTCGGGTTCTTCCTTCAAAGCTCCTGACACATCCCATTTGTAAAGGAGGTTAATAACGGCATCCTACCTACACCCCCACAGTTGCAGCTAAATAACAATTTCTATGATAAGCCTTTATTTTTCTGCAATTGAGAAGTTAAGGCAGCAATTTCTTCTACAGTGTCTAAGCATCTAATTTATTTTTGGCTATTTCCAAAGAAATTTGTATCCATTTAACTTTGCATAACAGTATCAGAGAATAATGTTTTTTAAAGTATAAGTTTTAATTAGCTGGACAATTTGCCTCTCTCTGAACCTTCAAAACCTGGCCATTGCCAAAGGCAGGAAGCCAGTTAAAAGAGGAACTGTGGTCAGAGGCAGGGAGGCAAGGTCTAGGGTTTGCAGCAGACAGGGTTGCCAATGGCCTGGGTTAGTAAGATGTACATTATTTTAATGACCTAATAGTGCTTGGCTTTGAAATGAAAATTGGGTGATTAAAGAAAAGGGCATTTGGGCAGCAATTTTTAGAACACAGAGGTAAGGTGTATTTTTCACCACTGGCTTTGAGGACCAGCCTGCTGCCCAGATGTTGACCTTTAAGCTACCTCTGCTAGCCCTGGGGCATCTCCTGGCATTTCCTGGGAAGACCCTTCCCCCAGCAGCCTCTGAGCTCCAGCTTTTGAAGCCTGTGGCCAGGGCTGGTTGTATGGCGAGCAATACTGCCATCAGGAAAACCTGCTGGCTGGCAGCTTCAAGGGCTAATCTTGATTTCTGCTTCCCAAGGACACCTCCTCTGAGGAGGGTTTTACTGTCCTGGGGGTTTAGAATGTATGTTTCAGGAAAAAAAACCCGTAGAACTTTAGCCTGTGTAACTTTGCAGGAAATGCCTTCTCTTCAAACCCATTTTGCCCTAGTGCCCTTGACCTGTCTGGTAGTTAGTTACCTTACCCTTAGTGGCAAAGTTCCAAGCTCAGTCACTCACTCAAGGACTCATGCGTGCATTTTGTGTGGAGCTTTACAAATCTCTAGAAATTTAGTCAGAGGCTCAAGAACTACCTCCAAGCTTAGGTTGCTAAATAAGAAGGACAAAAAAGAAATTGTAATCGTTTATGCACAAGTAAAACCACCAAATAGTGACTTTGGTTAGATAAAATCCTTGAGCCCCTGGGGATGTTATGAATTCATTATCCAGAAAAGGCAAAAGGTTAAGGTCCTGTGTCTACTAATAGGCAGATAAACGTCCCTAGGGGCTAGGTTTGAAAACATTGAGCAATTATGTTAGTCTCTATCACAGCTTAGCTATTCAATTTATTTTCTTTACCACTTTCTTGGCAGTTAATAGACTCTGGTTTAAATTTTTTTTTTAAATATATGTATTTTATTATTCTTCATTACATTATTTCCCCCCCCCCACCCCTCCGTGGTAAGACAGAATTGATTTACAGAAAAGAATACAGAAAACACCAAAGCTCCTGGTAGAGGGAGAGATTTCAAGT
>CAUYRH010117480.1:0-21791 GCA_963574655.1 Perodicticus potto | reverse complement strand
CCACAGGCGCCGAGCCTAGAATGTGAACTTTTCAAGGGCAGAGATTGTTGTCTGTTTCATTCCCTGGTGGATCTCAAGAGCCTAGAACAGAGCCTGGCTCACTGTAGCCACTCGGAGCATAATTGTTAAATAACAAATGGGTTAGTTAAGCAGAAGCAGGAACAGAGATGTGTAGTTAGAGAAGAGGCTTTCATGAGGAATTTGTGGCTGTCAAGAGGATAGATTGAAGACACACACATTTAGGACAGACGGAAGTCAAAATGGAGATGAAGGCAACATATACAGACAATCCCTGATTCAACTTACAATTTTTCAACTTTATGATCTCGTGAAAGCGACATGCATTCAGTAGAAACCATACACATGTAATCATCCTGTTTCACTTTCAGTATGGTATTCAATAAATGATATGAAATACTCAACACTTAATTATAAAATAGGCCTTCTGTTAGATAATTTTGCCCCACTGCAGGCTGATGTGAGTGTTCTGAGCTGGGCTAAGCTAATAAGCCACGATGCTTGGTAGGTTAGGTACATTAAATGCATGTTGATGTATAATATTTTCAACTTTATAAGAGCTTATTGGGACATAACTGCATCATAACACAAGGAGCATCTGTATTGCACTTTACAATTTTGGGGGAAAGGTATCTGAGATATAGGAAAATGGCTGGAAATAGCTGCTCAGAGGCAGCTGTTTCCAGTGGATTGGTGTGTGTGTGTGTGTGTGTGTGTGTGACAGACAGAGGAAGAGATGGGGGGGTCATTGCAATAATGTGACTACGAAACCACCCCTCATTCCCTTGTCCTTTCATCCCTTCCCCATCCATACGCTGTCCCTTCATGCTGGCCCCTGCAGCATGCCATCTAGTTTTATTTTTACAGCCAGACAAAGATGACAAATTCAAGATATCTCTGGATAGAACCTTAAATACCCCTCAGGGCCACAATGAGACAAAACAACTTCATTTTTACCAGACACAAGACAAAGATGACTCATCAGACAAAACAAATCTAGTGTTACAAACCCACCTGTTCACCCTTGTGGAGCTGTTTTCACTGGACATTCCAGCGAGTGGGGCAGCATTAGAGGGAAGAATGGAAAGGCCATTAGAAAACGGAAAAAGTCTTATTACCTTATGCTTTTGCCCCTAGTCTGTGGCTTCTACAATTAAGCACCTTGTACGTATGTAGCTCTGAGCCTGAGCTCTGTACTGGTTGGAGGGGCAGTTGGAGAATCAGGCTGCCTGGGCTGAGATATTGTATCCCTCACTTCCTGGCTGTGTGACTTATGAGAAGTTAATAGTTCCATGAGATTATTGTGAGAATCTACACACAAAATGTCCCGCACAGCACCTTAATAAAGGATATCTATTAGGCATGCTCTATAATACAGGCAATAAGATCACTCGTTTTAAAATTTTCGCCTTTAAAGACTTTCTATGCAACTTAGGGCCAAATGCTTTGCTTCATTTTGCTTTAGCTTCCTCAATTTCAAAAATTACTATGCTTACTACATAGGATTGTTATGAGGATCCAGTGAAATAGTTTAGGTCAATCAGTTAGGAAAGACCTGGCACAGAGCAGGTCATGCCCAGGCTGGAATGCAGTGGCAGCATCATAGCTCACGTAGCCTTGGACTCCTGGGCTGGAGCAATCCTTCTGACTCTGCCTTCCTAGTAGCTGGGACTCCAGGTGTGAGCTACCACACTTGGCCAATTGTTTAATTTTTTGTAGAGATGGGATCTCACTGTATTGCCTAGCTAGTCTTAATCATTTAAATTTTTAAATGTACAGTTCAGTGGTATTAAATACATTTGTAATGCTAGACATGGTGGTTTGTGCCTGTAGTTCCAGCTACTTCAGAGGCTGAGGCAGGAGGATTGCTTGCAGCCAGAAGTTTAGGCCACAGAGCACTACGGTCCTCTCTGTGACTAGCCACTGCGCTCTAGCCTGGGGAACATAGCAAGACCTTGCCTCCCTAAAAAAATACATGTGTAATGTGGTGCAACCATTTGTCACTAGAGCGCTTTTCATCTTGTAGGACTGAAACTTTACTCACGTTAAACAATAACGTTTCATACACATCATTCCCCCTCCCTCCAGCCCTTGGCGACAACCATTCTACTCTCTTGTCTCTGTGATTTTGACTACTCTAAGTACTTCATATAAGTGAAATTGTATCATTTTGGGGAGTTTTTGGTGACTGGCTTATCTCACTTGGCATGATGTCCTCAAGGTTCATTCATGTGGTATCTGACACTACCTTTCTAAGTAGAATAATATCCTAGTGTAATGCACACACAATGTGTTTTTCCATTCTTCTGTTGATGACAATGGGAGTTTCCACATTTTACTTACTGTGAATAATGCTGCTGTGAACGTGGGTGTAGAAATCTTAATTCAAGACATTGATATTCTTTTATTTGTTTTTTGAGACAGAATCTTGTCAGGTTGCCCTGGCTAGAGTGTAGTGGCAGCATCAGCATCGCTTACTACAATCTCAAACTCCTGAGCTCAAGGGACCCTCCTGCCAGCTAAGTTTTCTATTTTTAGAGACAGGGTTTCACTCTTGCTCAGGCTGGTCTTGGACTCTTGAGCTCAAGTGATCTTCTGGCCTCTGCCTCCCAGAGTGTTTGGATTACAGGGCTGAGCCACACCCTGCCAAGATCTTACTTTGAATTCTTCTAGATATTTACCAAAACATGGAAATACTGGGTCATATGGTGATTTTAGTTTTCATGTTTTTGATTATCCGCCACAGTAACTGTACCTTTTTACATTCCCGCTAACAATGCAGAAGACTTCTAGTTGCTCTACAGCCTTGTCAACTCTTGTTATTTTCTGTTTTTTGGTTATTTATTTGTTTCTAGTTTGTAGCTAGGTGATAACTTGCATTAGTCTCGCATATGACTCTAGTTACTACTACTACTAGTATTGCTGTAACCACTGCTGCTAAAAATAAAAATATATAAATTTCACTCTCAAAGAGACTTCTGTTTATCATTTAAAAATTTTTTTTCCTCACTTTCTAATCCATAGTCTTTTTTTGTCTCTGAAGTGCACTCCCTTGTCAATAGAAACTGACTATTGCTATCAGCATTCCAGAGTAGGAGCAGAGGGAATGTACTACAGATTCGAGCCTTTAGAGGTAGTCATGGGCTTCCTTGAGTTGCCAGTTGGGCATCATCCTTGATTGCAAAAGTCCCTGTTTTCCAGTTTATTTTGATTGTACTTTCACTTGGTGATATACTGAAAATAATGGAAGGGATGAGGAGCTGGGTATAAATGAGAGTCACAGTGGGACAAACTGGGAGCTGTCTATTACTTTATCCTTTTATCTCTAGAATTCAAACTCCTGAGTCAGAACTGGGCTTGGTGTTTTCAAGCTGGAGATTGTGTTTCTCGGATTCACTTGGAGTCAGCTATGTGCCATTATGACAAAGATCTTGGCAATAATATAGTAACAGAAGTGATGTGTGCCACTTCCACATCATACACTTAAAGGAGACGGGTAATACACGCTTCTTTTCCCTTACTGCCTGAGATGTAGATGTGATGGAGGATTCTGGAGCAGCCATTTTTAGACCCAGAGATGGCAGAGCTGCCCTACCAACCTTGGATTATCTACCTCTGGACATTTACATGTGAGATAGCAATAAACTCCTACGTGTACCAGCCACTGGAGTTTGAGATCTCTTAGCCTAATCTAAGCAAATATAACCAAATTGCTCAATAAAAATGGCACTCTACTCAACCACAATAGTCAAGGAAGATAATCTCAACTAGTTTTGAAGGTAATAAAGACATTTTCAGAAAGGATACACATCAGTCTTTGAGGTAGATCAAATAAAATTTAAGAGACCACATTAAGTTTGGAATTTCCAAATATTTTCCAAGTCTTTTCCTTATATATTTTTATGTCATGATGAAGGGCCTACTCTAGTGATCAGAAATAAGTCCTTTGTATTTGTAATGTTATAAATTATCACAGCTATTTTTGAGTTTGTGGTTGGATGATTTTTTTGTATGATTAGAATTCTAATAAGTACCGATGTAATTGTCTACATAGCCTATATTTAGGATTTGATATACTCAATCCATGGATACAGTGATGTAGACATCTAAGTATTATAGACCCCAAAATTTAGAGTAAAAGATACCTGTGTTAAAAATCTAGCAAGAGGGCCAGGCTCACACTTGAAATCCTAGCACTTTGGGAGGCCAAGGCAGGTGAATTGCCTGAACTCACGAGTTCGAGACCAGCCTAAGCAAGAATGAGCTCCTGTTTCTAAAAATAGCCAGGTGTTGTGGTGGGCTCTGTAGTCCCAGCTGCTTGGGAATCTGAGGCAAGAGGATTGCTTGAACCCAAGAGTTTGAGGTTGCTGTGAGCTATGATGCTACAGTGTTCTACCAGGGGCAACAAAGTGAGACTATCTCAAAAACAAACAAAAAAAAATTCAGCAAGAGGTCAGGTGCAATCACATGAGGGAATGACAGGCTTGAGGCTTCTGATTTATCTACCCTGGACACATACTGTTTTATATTTAAAGGAATCTTTAAAAAAAATGTAAGCTAAGTTTGCAATTGGTTATTTACAAGTTTACAATTAACCTATAATCTAGAGGTAGTATTCTGCTTCATGAGAGTGGGTCCACGGCATCCTTAGGAAATTGGCATTTTAAAATATAATCAATGAAAATTAGTGCACTTAGGAATCAACATGTTAATGGAAGTTGAAAGAAGAAGGCTCGTGTTAGAATATTAAGCTCAAAAGAAGGTCAGTGCCCTTTTTGTAGGAAGGGGATTAAGGGCATGGTCATGGCCAAAGAACGATTTGATCTTGTAGAAGGTGTTTATGATCATCAGGGAACATCTATAATGAAGAGAACTTTCTGCCAGGTCAGCACAGCTTCATAAGTATGCCTGTGAGAACGTCCACATCCTGTACTATCCTTCTGTGAACATTTGCTCTAAGTGTGGGCTCTTGGGGAGACTAGCCAAGCCAAAGATGAATACACTTTGTCTGGGCCGGGTTTGTCTGATATTGTTATATCTAATATGATAGATTATAGGAAAGTGTCTTGGGTATTTGTTTAACACAGGGCCTTTATATCCTTTTATCTCTAGTCAATGAATAAAATTGAGTTTCTGGTGCAGGACCAGGTCTTTTACCCATAAGCCATCAATTGAGAATCAGTCTGAAATATCAGTCCTGGAGTCCCTACTGTCACATGTACTTTTTGCTAGTTTTATGTTTAGGAAGCAATATTATTAGTTATTTAAATACTTCTCAATTCTAAATTGGACATACAAAGAAAGGAATGATCTTAAAAATAAATGATCACCCCTTTACACACACATTAGCGTGGAGAAAAATACTGATAATACTAAATGTCAACAAGAATACAGAGAAACTTAGATCTCTCCTACATTGCTGGTAGGAATGTAGAATGGCCAGTTAATCCAGAAAACAGTTTGATAGTTTTTAATAAAATTAAGCATATACTTACCATAAAGTCTAGCATTTGTACTCCTGGGCATTTATCCTAGAGAAATGAAAATTTACAGCCCGGGCACAGTGGCTCATGACTGTAGTCCCAGCACTATGGCAGGCTAAGGTTGGAGGATCCCTTGAGCTCAGGAGTTCAAGACAGTCTGAGCAAGAGCAAGACCTGTCTCTGCTGAAAACAGAAAAATTAGGTAGGTGTCATGCAGGTGCCTCTAGTCTCAGCTGCTAGAGAGGCTGAGGCAGGAGGATCCCTTGAACCCAGGAGTTTGAGGTTGCTGTGAGCTAGGCTGACACCATGGCACTCTAGGCTGGGCAACAGAGTGAGACTGTGACTCAAAAAACCAAAAAAACAGGCTTGGCGCCTGTGGCTCAATGAGCTAAGGCGCCAGTCACGTACACCTGAGCTGGCGGGTTCGAATCCAGCCCGGGTCCGCCAAACAACAATGACGGCTGCAACCAAAAAATGGCCAGGCATTGTGGCAGTGCCTGCAGTCCCAGCTACTTGGGAGGCAGAGGCAAGAGACTCGCTTGAGCCCAGGAATTTGAGGTTGCTCAGAGCTGTGATACCACGGCACTCTATTCAGGGTGACAGCTGGAGGCTCTGTCTCAAAAAAAAAAAACAGAAGAAAAAACTTATGTTCATACAAAAACTTGTACATGAATGTTTTCAACAGCTTTATTTCCTTATAACCCTTTCTTGGACACAACCCAAATGTCCTTTAAAAGGTGAATGGATAAAGAAGCTGTGGTAAAGCTCTACAATGTAATATTACTCTGACATACAAAGGAGTGAATTATTTATTCATACATATATTGGCTTAGGTGGATCTCAAGGGCATTATAATAGTAAAAAAAGCCAATCTCAGTAGATACATACTATATTATTCCACATATATAACATTCTTGAAATGACAAAGTTATAGATATTAGGTCAGGGAAGATAGCGAAATGGTTTTCAGGGGTTAGGGTTGGGGTTGGAGGGAGGGTGTGACCACACAAGTGTGATATTTCTCCATGTGTACTACAATGGAGTTCCTTTGTGGTGGTGAAATCTATCTGAGTGCCATAATTTCATAGAACTATGTGAATCAATGAGCACATAGGAAAACTAGTAGAATTTGGTTGAAGTCTAGACTCAAACGGTATATCTGGCTTTGACAATACACTTGTAGTTAAGTAAGATGTTACTTTTGGGGGTGGCTGAGGAAAGGGTTCATAGAACCTTTCTGTTCTATTTTTGCAACTTCTTATGGGTCTATGATTATTTCCAAATAAGTTAAAAATAATGATTACATTAACTCATCAATGTTGACAGATTTATTTATCTCTTAACGGGGAGTGATGCAGGTAGAAGGGTGAATGCTAAACCTCTCATCAGGACAAATCTGCTTTTATAGTTGTCTCTTTCTTTGGGAATATTTCTCATGAGGAAAGAGTTCTTGGGCTAATGTTGAAAACCCCTTTAAAATGTAGATATTTCTTGAGACAATAAAAGTAAAATGGTGAAATAATTTTGTAAATCTAACGTTTGAAATAAAACAAACCAAAAAACCAAAGTGTGAAATAATAATCAAGAAAATAATAATAACAATCAGGAAAAGTGGGTGTTTTTTGAAAGTGATGTGATATATTATTTATTGTAACAAAGATTCAAGGGAAATGATTACAAATAGTCACATTTTATTCTTTAATTTATTTATTTTATTTATTTATTTACAACAGTGTCTCATTTTGTTGCCCTGAGTAGAGTGCTATGGCATCATAGCTCACAGCAGCCTCAAACTCTTGGGCCGGGCTCAAGTGATCCTCTTGCCTCAGCCTCCTGAGTAGCTGGAATAGTCACATATTTTAGACATGGTATTAGAATTGGTTTGTTATGAAATCACAGATGCTGATTTATCTGTCTACAATAAAATATACTGTTTTTGCATTGCAGGGGAATGAAATTGTCAGTGGACTCTTCCTAGAAGTCCTTAAAAATGAGCAGTGATTCTTTAATTTGAAACCAAGATAGGCAAGACATGACTGCCTTAAACCTAGAGTAGAACCTCCCTAGTTGACCACCTCCTTATATTGACCCCCTCCTTAAGTGGACCTAATTTTCATTCTGGACAAGCACCACAGATACATACCAATACAGGAGGCCTACTTCCTTATGTTGACCAGTTTGTTACAGTCCCTCGAGTGGTCAAGTTACAGAGGTTCTACTGTATTTAACCTTGCCTGACACAGGATTTGTTGCCAATATAAAATAAATCTCAGAATGTTCAAGAAATCTTTGTTGGCTTATATACACTTTTGCCCCCATTCAGACATCCTGAACTGAGGAGCATCTGAGGTGATCGGCCATCGTCTGGTGTAGAGATGCTTCTGTAGAGGCAAAGCTCTCCTGAGCGCCCATCGTGTCTCTGCAGAGCCTCAGCACAGCTCTTCTTCCGGCGACTGATGCCTGATTACTGCTGTGGTACCCAGGCAGGGCCTCCGGGTAATTACAGAGTTGGCCCTGTGGTTGTCTTCCAGGAAATGGCAAATACCACTTGTCCTAGTGTGTCCCGGCAGACTTCACTCAGGGGACAACAGGAAACAAATGCCCTATAAGGGCATCCCGTGGCCGCTGCTGCTTTTCCGAGGATAGCTGGAAGGTCGACAGGTTGTCTTCTGCCATTTCCCTTCCCCCTTCCTAGATCAACTGAGTGTCATCGTGAGATAAATGTGCACATTATGCTGATGCTCAAGAGGCCCTAAATGAACCTTGCACCGATTTTTGAATACTTGCTCTGACTTTCCTCTACTTCCTGTGACTCTGAGAATGTTTTTGCAGCCTTTCAACAGTATTATCTTACTGCCAAGTCTCCTGGAAAGTTCTTCAAAGAGTTCCTCTGTTTTTATCATTTGAGACAGCAGTAGCCTTATTAGCTTGTGGTCAGAAATAGATTTTAAAAATAATTCAATTCCCGGGGTTAGATGTCTCGGTTGCAGACAGCTCTTCTCTGAACTGCTAATTTCGGGGTGTGAGGTGACCTGAAAGCGGAGGAGCGGAAGCGTGCTGTCGGCAGGACACAAGTCAGACGGGGTCTTCTCAGGTGTCCTCGTGGGTTACTGCCTTTGGCAACGTGTCCCGTTTTTCTCCCACAGGAGGAGGTTGATAGGAAGTTGTCATCTGAAAGGAGGCCATAGCAGGAAAAGCCGTGGAATGCCATGGACTAGCACGTGGCTAGGAAGAGCCGGGAATGAGAGGCCACCCAAGGATCTGCAGGCCTGCCCACAGATTGTCAGGGAGCCGGGCGCCGCGCGGGGCCCTCAGTGTCAGGCTGTCTGGCTCCCGGGGCACAGCTCAATCCGCGGTGGCGACTAGGAGTCTGTGCTGGCCTCCTGTGTGGCCTCCCGCCCTCGTGACGGCTGCCTGGTCCCCGCGGCCATCGTCCTCACCGTGGGGCTGCGGAAGGCAGAGGCTGGCGGCTGTCACCTGGCTGGTGCCCCTTCCCGCTTAGTGCTCTCGTGTTGACCTGTGTCGTGAGGCTCTCCACTCTTCAGGCTTGTCCTCTGATGTCTGACTACATGTCTTTCCCACAGCCTCCATGCTCCCCATGTCCCACCTTTTCCTTTGAGGCCCCTGGACTGGGTTGAACAGGTTCCCTCTTCCCCAGAATTCATCTCCACTGGGAACCTCAGAATGTGACATTTGGGAATATTTTCAAATCTTTCTATCTTTGAGGTGTAATTTTGAGATGAAATCGTTCTGGAATCTGAAAACATCCCGACTGGTGTTCTTATTAAAAGAGGAGAGGATACGAAGAGAGAGAGAAAAAGGCGGTGTGACCACGGAGACAGAGATCGGGGTGCGGAGTCTGAGAGTGGGGGGTGCCGAGGGTCGCTGGGACCATCAGGAGAAGGGGGAGGGCGTACACACCTTTCTCAGAGATTGGGGTGCCGAGTCTGAGAGTGGGGGGTCCCGAGGGTCGCTGGGACCATCAGGAGAAGGGGGAGGGCGTACACACTTTTTCAGAGAGTGGGGTGCCGAGTCTGAGAGTGGGGGTGCTGAGGATCGCTGGCACCGCCAGGAAGGGGGAGGGACGCACACACTTTCTCAGAGCCTCCAGCAGAACGAACCCTGCTGACTTCTTCATTTCAGACTTTGGCCTGTTCAGCTGGGAGGGAGCAGGATGAAGCCATCCGCTTTACGGCCGTGCATATGGCAGCCCTAGGAAACCAGGACAGTCCCTGACCCACAAGCCAAGCACTTGGCACTGGGCATAAATCCGTGTATGTTCCAACCTTGGTCCCTTCCCTTTTTGCACAAATGAATGACCAGGTACACAGCTCTACCATTGGGAGAATCTGCCTCGTCATCATCCTTTAAGACCACCCCCAAAAGTGCATAGCAGATGTCTCTCATACAATAAATGTGATATATTAAAGGTAAAAACTTCTGTATATCAAAAAGATATCCTTAAGAAAGCAAAGAAAAGGCCAGGCATGGTGGCTCATGCCTGTAATCCTGGGATGGGAGGATTGCCTGAGCTCAGGGATTAGAGACAGACCTGAGTAAGAGCAAACCCCTACTCTACTAAAAGTAGAAAAAAAAAATTATCCAGATGCAGTGTATGCCTATAGTGCCAGCTACGTGGGAGGCTAAGGCAAGAGGATCACTTAAGCCCAAAAGTTTGAGGTTGCTGAGAGCAATAAGGCCATAACACTTTTCCCAGGGTGACAGAGTGAGACTCTGTCTCAAAAAAAAAAAATTCAGGGATAGATATTTCCCAGAAGAGGTAAAAGATTTGGCCAATATACAGTATATATGAAGAGGTACTCAATTTCATTAGTGATTAGTGAAATGAAGAAATAAAAATCAAGACTACATAAGATACTATTTAAAACCCAATCAACTGGGCCAAGTTAAAAAATCTAATACCACCAAATGTTGGAAAGGTTGTGGACCCATAGATTAGCTTACATATTGTTGAATCATATATTGGTTCAACCACTTTGGACAATACATTGTTTAAAACAATTTGGCCTTATCTTTTAATGTTGGAGATCCATATAATCTATGATGAATAATTATTCTCAGGTGTATACTGAAAAGAAATTGCTACACATGCAATTAGGAGACACATGTAAGAATGCCCAGGGAAGCATTCCTGTTTGAAACTGTAAAAATGTAGAAAAAAGTTCACATGTGCAATGGCAGTAGAACAGATACTTTGTGGTCCATTCATATAATAAAATATCTTACTGCAAGGAAAATTAATATAAATGAATGCTAGAAGTGTAATTTGAGTAAAAAGTGAGCTCTTCAAGATTGCATACACCACGAAAACTCCCTTTAAAAAATTACAAACAAACAAACAAACAAAAAAATAAAAAAATAAAGTTACAAACAACTGGCTTGGCGCCTGTGGCTCAACGGGCTAAGGCGCCAGCCACATACGCCTGAGCTGGCGGGTTCGAATCCATCCTGGGCCCACCAAACAACAATGACGGCTGCAACGAAAAAATAGCCAGGCGTTGTGTCGGGCGCCTGTAGTCCCAGCTACTTGGGAGGTGGAGGCAGGAGACTCGCTTAAGCCCAGGAAGTGGAGGTTTCTGTGAGCTGTGATGCCACAGCACTCTATCCACGGTGACAGCTTGAGGCTCTGTCTCAAAAAAAAAAAAAAAAAGTTACAGACAACTAAAACTACCCATTATACCTTTTTTTTTAAGAAGATGACATCTTTATTTTTCAATTTTTTGAGTTTTTTTTTATTTTTTCAAATTAATATGAGGGTACAATTTTTAGGTTACACTCTTCTCACTTCCAGGCTGAAGTTCCATTTGTAGAGGAGTCCCTTACCCAGCGGGTGTGTTCCATTATACTTCTAATGAAATATTTATATTGTGGTGAAACCATAGTTCTATAAAGCAAAGGGAAGACTAGTACAAGTTGCAGGGTAGTGGTTACTGTTGGAGGGAGGCAGGGTCAAAGACAGGGAGGATGGTATGAAATCACAAGTGTTCTCATTGCCATGCTGGGTGGTGCATCTGTAGGTATTTACGGTTTGACAAGCAAATTGCTCAGCAAACAAATAGATCAGTAAATAAATAAGAAGAAGGCTATGCCTGAACCAAAGATAACACTGTGCCATGGACCAAGTGTTGTGATCAATTACCTCTTAGGCACCGGCCATTAGAAGCACAACCACTGGATGTTTTTTATTGTGTGGAGATGTTTCTGGTTGAGTCTGTCTTAACATTTTAATTACTTAATTAAACATGTCATCGATGATTTTATTTTATGACTTTGTTTAAAATGCATAGCCTGAGATTATCTGAACTACCCTAGGATAACCAAGGAGGAATAACTATTGTACATAAGAAATGATCTCCAATGGATGGAGGTGTGTGGAAAACAGGGCGGAGAAAGGAGGTATATCAGAATTACTTGGGAACTTTTTCAAAGAACAAATGTCCATGCAACTGCTCCACTAGTTTAAGAACCACTTATACGTATAGAAAGGAGGTAGACAAATAGAAGTCTGATGTCATGGGCCATTCAATCTTTTCCCAAGATCTCTATTTTCCTCATGTTCCAATGTTTTTCCTTTTAGTCTCCTACAGTGGATTGAACAGTGTCCCCAAGTTCTCTCCCTTTTGACATTAAAATTTCCTTTAATTTACAAGCTAAGTACTGCAAGCCACGTTCTTCATATGGTGAGAAATCCAGAGCCTTCTTCAATGTTCTTAATGATTTGCTATAAATGGGACTTTTGTTCTCTGCTGACATTTTCCCACCTGCCAAATTCCTGCTTTTTCAGAACGTGGAACCCCGGTTCACTGTCTCCCTTCCTGTGTCCTCACTCACTCTTTGGTCCATCCCTGCACCTGCTTTCTCTTCATTCACCCCAAATTCCACTAACATAAGCCACGTCCACTCCTGGCCCTGCAATTGCCTTCTTGCTGCTTCATTTTGGCAATGCCATTTAGTGTCCTCTGTCCACGAGGGAGAGACTTGGCCTGTTCTGTTTGCTACATTCCTAGATCTGTGCCCCATGCAGTGGAAACCCAACAAATAAGTGTGTAATGAATGAGTGATTGAATGAATGAAAGGCCTTTTATTATTTATTATTTATTTTATCTACGTAGTGGAGTTTTACTGTGGGCTTTGGACACTGGAGGTTACTTATGCCAGAGCTCCGGACAGGAAACAACTTAAAGAGGATCTCTAGCCATCCCTCTTTTCCAAGCTCCTAGATCATCCCCCATGGAGATTTCTCACTAGATTTTCTCTTCAGATCACTTTTATGATTTTATTGATGTTTCCATCCCCTTCTCTTTCAGACCCCATTATATCCCTATGAGTTGCATTCATTAGTTTCTCCACATAAAAATGGAGAGACTACCTCTTGGGTGTGGGACACAACTACAACAGGGACTGTACCCAACAAATGCAAACATTGTGACCTAGATGTTTGTACCCTCACATGAATCTGAAATAAAAAAAAAAATGGAGCGACTAAGGCCCTAGTTCACGGAGCTAGGAAGCTCAGTACTGGGTCATCACTCAGGCAGTCTGTCTTTGGAGCTCATGACTTTAATTCATTGCAATACTATGGCCAGTAAATATCCACACAATTACTATAACAGTGGTGAAACTAGAACTGTCTCACAGAAAAGTGTAGAAGTACTTATTGACCTATCATTATAAAGTTTCTTATTAAAATGCTTTGAAAAACTGCTACGTTGAATTTTCAAGGTCTTCCAAGTGCATGATTATCAACTCATGAATGCCAGAAGAAGAGATGATTCATTGCTGCCCAATTTAAAATGCAGTAGGTTCTTACTGAAAACAGTCCAGGGTTAGTTGATGACTAAATCTAAATGCCACATATGTCCTTTTATTTTTAGGAGCTTCAGGAAACAAAGATATCTAGGTACAAGCACATTCAAGCTCTCAGTGGGCTTTGCCAGACAGCCAGCTTCAGCATTTTATTTTGAGTAGAAAGAACTCATTTTGCCCTACAAATGGTCACACAGTTTGCTTTCACACCATATTCCTTCATCTGCGGTCATTATTTCCTTCTAAAGCACACACACAGACATGGCTGCTTACATGAAAGAAACTTGCACACTCTTATTTCCTTTCTCCACCACGTTCCACAGTAAAGCAATATACAGAGGGTGCCCCCCAAATGTATACACATTTTAGGAAAGGAGAAAACTGTATTAAAATTCTAATACTCAAGTCACATTTGACTCCTACAATTACCAGAGGTGCTCAAATGGGACTTTCATTCATCTTTTGTTATTGGTGTATAATGAGTATTAAATTCTAATACAATTCTTTTTCTTTCTTAAAATGTGTATATATTTTCTTGGTACCCTCTGTGTGTGTGGGTGGTTTTTTTTTTTTTTTTTACATCTCAAGTTACCTTTCCTCTTCCTACAACTACTTTAGTATTTCCGGGATTTGAAAACACACATCACCAGCTCTTCAGAGCTTATGGTTTCTCTGTTTTGAAGGTTTTTTTTCTTCAATTCCCATAACAATGCTGTGCTTAGGGCAAAATTCAGGTAGGCTGTTTACAATTATTTGACTGCAGGTAACTCTTTTTTTTGAGACAGAGTCTCACTTTATCACCCTCAGTAGAGTACCATGGTGTCACAGCTCACAGCAACCTCCTGGGCTCCTGGGCTTAGGCGATTCTCTTGTCTCAGCCTCCCGAGTAACTGGGACTACAGGCGCCCACCACAATGCCTGGCTATTTTTTTGTTGCAGTTCAGCTGGAGCCGGGTTTGAACCCACCAACCTCGGTATATGGGGCTGGCGCCCTACTCACTGAGCCACAGGCCCTGTCCCCCCTTTTTTATTTAAAACAGTTTTAGGTTATCTTGAGGTCCGGGCTGTGTAATGACTGCAGGATTAAGAATTGGGTTCCTCAACACTTTTACACTGCTGGTGGGACTGCAAACTAATACAACCTTTTCGTGAGGAAGTATGGAGAATCCTCAAAGAACTCAAATTAGACCTCCCATTTGGTCCTGCAATCCCTTTACTAGGCATCTACCCAGAAGAAAAACTATCATTTTATCATAAGGACATTTGCACTAGACTGTTTATCGCAGCTCAATTTACAATCTCCAAAATGTGGAAACAACCTAGATGCCCACCAACCCAGGAATGGATTAACAAGCTGTGGTATATGTATACCATGGAATACTATTCAGCCATTAAAAAGATGGAGACTTTACATCTTTCGTATTAACCTGGATGGAGGTGAAACACATTCTTCTTAGTAAAGTATCACAAGAATGGAGAAGCAAGAACCCAATTTACTCAATTCTAATATGAAGCCAGTAGATAATCTAATACATGCCCACATAAGTGAAAAACTCAAATCAATTCAAGGTGGGGAGTAGGGGGATGTGGGAGTGGAGAGAGGGAAGGAGAGAGGGGGATGGAGGGTCAGGATGTATGGCACACCTCTTGGGGGTGGGACACAACTATAAGAGGGGACTTTATCTAACAAAAGCAAACAGTGTAACCTAATTCTTTGTTCCCTCAATGAATCTGAAACAATAAAAAAAAAAAGAAAAGAATTGGGTCCCTGAAGGCAATGTGTATGTTATATACATGGTAGATATTGAAAAAAAAGCTCAACAAAAACACTAACCTTGTGATTGATATGTGGGAACTTATTCCACTGTATTAAAACAATGCTGATGGGGGAACACTGAATTAATTTCCCAACTGGATGGTGGATGGTGGCTGTCAACCCAAGCTGAATGTTAGAACTACTTTTTAGTAGTAGTTCATGTAGTAGTACAGGTCTCACAGACACTGTCCAGGCTGGTCTTGAACTCCTGGCCTCAAGCAATCTTCCTGCCCTGGCTTCCCTAAGAGCTGGAGTTACTGATGTGAACCACTACGCCTGGCCAACCTGTTAGATCAGAATATTCAAGGAATCATAAGTAAAGTTTCTGAAACTTTTCATTCAACAGATTTGGGAGTATAGTTGAATTGAGGGAATGACAAAAATAACAGGCTCCTCTGACACTGAGAAGTGAGATGAGTTGAAGTGCAGGGGCGGATCTGGGTTTTGTGGGGCCCAAAGTTTATGTAGTTTGACAAGGTCTTACTTCATCACCCTGGGTCGAGCGCCATAGCATCACAGCTCACAGCAACCTCAAACTCTTGGGCTCAAGTGATTCTCTTGTCTCAGCCTCCTGAGTAGCTAGGACTACAGGTGACTGCCACAACGCAGGCTATTTTTAGAGTTGGGGTTTCTCTCTTGCTCAGGCTGTTGTCCAACCCATGAGCTCAGGCAATCCACGTACCTCAGCCTCCCAGAGTGCTAGGATTATAGGCCTGAGCCACCATACCCAGCCTGAAGAGATATATTTTTATAGAATGAGAAAATAAATCACAACAAATTACCATTCTTAAAAAGCTGACAAATCCCACAAACAAAAATTTATAAACGTAGTATTTTTTATTAATTGGCTTCCTACACAGTTTTCTATTGTACATTTGTTAGATTCATACTAGTTTGATTTATTTTTAGGGAGAATAGAATGACTATTTGGTCTTTTCTTTAGTATGGTTGATTGAAATTTATTTTTTATTCATGATAGTTGAGACATTTCTTCCAGCTTCATGATTTGTTATTGGAAATCGCAAGTACATTTTTTTAGATTATTGTCTCAATGAGTTTGTTAGAGCTGATATAACAAAACATTACAGACCGGATGACTTACACAACAGAAATTTATTTTCACAAAATTCTGGAGGGTAGAAAGCCAAGATCAAGGTGTTGGCGGGTTTGGTGTCTTCTAAGGCCCCTCCCCTTGGCTCACGGACGGCAGACTTCACTCTGTCTTCATATGCCTCTTCTGTCTGTGGTGTTTGGCTCCTAATCTCCACTCTTTATAAAGGCACCAGTCAAGCTGGATTAGGGCCCCCCTTAATGGCCCTAATTTTAACTTAATTACCTCTTCAAATACCTTTTCTTCAAATACAGTCACTTCACAGGCCTTCAACACATAAATATTTATTTATTTGTTTATTCATTCATTCATTTAAGCGATGAAGTTTCACTATGTTGCCCAGGTTGGTCTTGAACTCCTGTCCTCAAGCGATCCTCCTGCTCCAGCTTCCCAAAGTGCTAGAGTTACAGGTATGAGTCACAATGCCTGGCTAACACATGTTTTAGGGGGACACAAATTAGCCCCTAACGTTGTCAAATTTGGAAAAATATCTCCCCATACATATCTCTTTTTCATGTATGAGCCAAAAGATTTCAGTGCATACCAAAATTCTTCCTGTGAGGTGATTGATCTTAATGCTCAGAGACTTGACGCTTTAACTAGTTTCATGGCTCCATCCTCATTATATTGGGTTGTTGCTGTATCTTTATAGATGTCAAAGCAGCCAAAAAAAGGGGGAAAGGAAATATTTTCCTATAGTTCATTTTCCCTTATTCTTTAGATTTTCAAATAATCCGAGCATCTACTATTACTTCTAATTGAAATTTCTTTTTAAAAATTTTTTGTTTTTTAGACAGAGTCTCACCCTATTATTCTAGGTAGAGTGTCATGGCATCATAGCTCACCTCAACCTCAAACTCCTGGGTTTGAACTTTTCTCTTGCCTCAGCCTCCTGAGTAGCTAGGACTACAGATGCCTGCCACAATGCCCAGCTAGTGTTTTCTATTTTTAGTGGAGATGGGGTTACCCTCTTGCTCAGGCTGTTCTCAAACTCCTGAGCTCAAGCAACCCACCCTCTTCAGCCTCCCAAAGTGCTAGGATTATAGGTGTGAGCCATTGCGACCAGCCCTTATTTAAAATTTGTTAATGAATTCCTGCTTTTGGTATGACTTGAAAAATATTTTATAATTCCCTTCTCAACATTAATTTCAATTTATTTTATTTTTATCTTTATTGTTTTCATTTTATATTCAATGAATTTTTATTTAAAAGCTTCTGCTGTATAATAAATGCATCTAAATTACAAAAGAGGGTATGCTTTATGTAAGACCAAATCACAAGTTTGTGATTTCTCGCTGTTTTTAGAAAACATTCGTAAACTTCTTGCCAAATTGCAGTTGAGCTTTATTAAATATTCCAGTTTTACGAAAAAAGAAAAAATGTTGCGGGGTGTATCTTTGTAATCATATACACAGCATCATTGGGTGTGTGATCCAGACAAGAAAGAATTTCAGGTTTTTTTTTGTTTTTTTTTTTTGCAGTTTTTGGCCAGGGCTGGGTTTGAATCCACCATCTCTGGTATGGGGCTGGTGCCTTACTCCTTTGAGCCACAGACGCTGCCCTAGAACTTCAGTTTTGACAAGGTGGGGACTAGAATTGAATCATCCATTACCATTTTGCATTGGAAGCATTTTTAAAGAGTAACTTCTGTTCCCCTACATTTGAGACTTTGTTTCTCAGTGACTACCCAAGTGCTTCTGGTGCTGATGCCATATGAGATGCTGGGTTCTCGAACTGGCTCTGTCCCAGCTATTGCAGGACGGCAGGTGAGTTGACACAGCGGGCGGAGTGGGTATTCCTGGACGCTGTTCCTACACTGGGGCATTTCGCAATGACTTCACTATACACGGAAATGAATGAACCACATAAATACAACCCACTCAACTCAAACTGAAATGTCCCCATTTCACCTTTCACTTTCACCATTTTCCAAAAGTGCCTGTGGACACTCCCGAATCTGAGGCAGTCAGAGTGGAAAGGGACAGAGGTCTTAGCTGATGGTGATTTAAAAATCTTGGTTTTGCAGATTTCATAAAAACATACGGCCATCTGAATGTATTGCGCCCTCCCGGAATTCTGGAAGAGGAGTACAAGTGGGGGTGGGGCTCGGCACCTCATGGGTCGTTGTCTTAAGCTCAAGATCATGTGGCAAAATGTCCGGGAGCTCTGTTGTACTTTGAGTAGTCACTGGGGTTTTTTACCTGGGACAGTGGGTCCCCAAAGCATGTCTTCATCTTCAAGTTAGGGCCAATTTGTGAGAAAGATTCCAATAATATAAGAAGAAATGAGTTGAAAAAGATAAGGATGGTGATATATGAGTGCGTGTATCTTACATAAAGTTGTCAAATGTTTTTTCTTGAGAGAAGCTGTCATTTTTTTATATGAACAAATGTCTTTCCTATTAATTTGGTGCTAGCCTATTCTCCTTTATTTGAAATATTAGTGACAAGAGAGAACAAAATATCAAGCTGGCAACCTCACGCTGGTGCCTCTGCCTTCTTGTTCTGCCATCATGGATTCCTTTCAGCAGGCTGGTCCTGTCTGGCTGCTGCAATAAAGTGCCACAGACTGAGTGGCTTGTACACAACAGCAGCTCATCTCTCACGGTTCTGGAGGCCAGAAGTCTGAGACCAGGATGCCGGCACCGCCGGGTTCTGGCGAGGGCCCCGTGGCCGGGTTATATACTTCTAGCTCTATCCTCCCATGCTGGAAAGAGACAGGCTCCATCTCCAAGTACCAGCATTTTGGGGGTTAAGATTTCTTCTTCTTCTTCTTTTTGTTTTTTAGTTTTTGAGAGAGAGATTTACTTGGTCACCCTGGGTAGAGTGCCCTGTCATCATAGCTCACAGCAACCTCAAACTCTTGGGCTCAAAAGATCCTCCTGCCTCAGCCTCCCGAGAAGCTGGGATGACAGGTGTCTGCTACCCTGCTCAACTAGTTTTTCGATTTTTAGTAGAGATGTGTCTTGCTCTTGCTCTGTCTGGTCTCTGACTCCTGAGTTCAGGCAATCCATTTGCCTGGACCTCCCAGAGTGCTAGGATTATGAGCGTGAGCCTCCAGTTGGCTGGGAGTTAAGATTTCAACATATGAGTTTGGGGGGACCTGTTGGGGGAGAGACACGAACATTCAGCACATCATAGGGAGAGAGAGAAAATGGAAGAGTGCCTGGGACAATTTCTGGCCAGGCCTAGAACTGCACTGGTATCTCTTTTGCCTACATTTCTTTAACCAGAACTCAGCCTCATTGTTCGATGCTAGATGTGTGAATAGCTGGGAAATGTGTGTCCAGCAAGAGAATGCTTCAGCAAACCATAGCCTTATCACTACCATGCCGACCTTTTCTGGATTCTAATAATGTTTTAAGAAGTAGGAATAAAATATGATAGTATTTTTAGGCTTCTACTCTAATTATTTCATTACCTTTTACCACTTAAGGTGACAACTTCAATACCTGAAGTATTCACTTTCTACCACTGTGTAACAAATTCTCACAAATGTCCTGATTTACAACACTACGCAATTACCATCTCAGAGTCCCTAAGTCAGAGAGAGCTAGTAGGAGAGCTCCTTGCAGCAGGACCCAGGACTCCGTGTCACCATTCCTGGACTTGCGATTCCTCCATCTTCAAGCCATCAAGAGGCAGCAAATCCTTCTCACGCTTTGCGTTTCTCTGACTTTTAGGGGTCCATATGTTTCCTTGGGACCCACCCAAGTACTCCAGGATAATCTTCCTGTTTTAAGGTCAACTGATGGGCAACCTTCATTCCATCCACAAAGCCCCTTTCTCCATGTAAGGTAACACATTCATAGATGTAACACCAGGGGCCAGATACTGCTCGGGCCCAAATTCCGCCGACTAGGCTCCGGGGAGCTCATAGGGATAGCTTTCCTTCTCTCCGTACTCAGGTTTCACATGCACCGAGATCCCAAGAGGCTTCTGATCTCTTGTAAACCTTGCAACCCGAGGTACAAAGTGTCATCAGCTTTTCTCCTCTGTCCGATTACAAGTTTATATGGAGGAGGGGGCCACCCTGTCTCCCCACAAAGTGGATGGACAAAGAGGGCTGAGAGAGTTGGAGACCATGGTGGTGGGACCCCACTGTGGTTGATCCTTCCTTCTTAAAAATCAAATACATTGGGGTGGCACCTGTGGCTCAAAGGAGTAGGGCGCCAGCCCCATATGCCAGAGGTAGCAAGTTGAAACCCAGCCCTGGCCAAAAACTGCAAAAAAAAAAAAAAAATAAAATATATATATATATATCAAATACATTATGCTATGAAGTTGATATAGTCTCTTTAATGTCATGCTCACTCTTACCCTAACCCATGGGGCTGGAAAATTAAAAGGAAAATATCTTATAAAAATAAAAACACTCTTTTACTAATATCAGACAAAGACTATTTCAGGAATTCTTCCTCTTATTTTTTTTGCTTTAACTCACTTTCTACATACATTTATGTGGACTCTTCTCCCAGAAGAGTCCAGTAACTTGTAAACCTCAGAGTTAAGCTATTGGATGACATTGGTATTTCTCTTCTGCCCAAGTACAGGTGTACAAGAGGCTGTGCTGGGCGAAAGTATCTGCCATATTTTGAGGTGAGCTGATTAACAAAGTTATAGAGCTCACAGGCAAGAGAAATGTATGTGTCTCTGTAACCCTCAAAGAGCTTTCCATATTGCTATAAACTGCAGAGGCACAAAAACAAAAAACAAACAAAAAATTCCACTTCTATTTTCTTAGGTCCTAACCAAGCTCAAGAATTAAATTGATGGGAGGCCAAAGGGGGAGGTTCACCTGAGCTCAGGAGTTGGACAGCAGCCTAAGCAAAGTGACACCTGGCCTCCACTAAAAATAGAAAAATTAGCCGGGTGTTTTGATGGGTGCCTATAGTCCCAGTTACTCAGGAGGCTGAGGCAGGAGGATGGCTTGAACCTAGGAGTTTGAGATTGCAGTGAGCTAGGCTGACTCCATAGTGCTTTGGCTTGGACAGCAGAGTGAGATGCTGTCTAAAAAAAAAAGAAAGAAAGAAAGAAAGAATTAAATTGACATAAGAAAGATTAACAGGAGAAAAGCATACAAGTTTTCCATGGACAGAAGCCCTCATAAGAACATAAAAACCTGAAGAAGTCTTCGGTGTCAAATACTTATATACCCCATTGCACAAAGAGTCGTAAATTGCAAAAGTGTGACGAGGCAAAGGGGCTTGGGCACAGGTGGTGCGTTGGGCAGAGAACTGGCTGGGAAGAAAAGGATGAGTGTGGCAGGGTTTGTTTTGTATAGACTCTCTTGGCCTCAACTTTCCATTCTTCCATTCCATTGTCATTTCATGACAAGATTTTATATATAGAATATATATTTTATTTTTATTTATTTATTTATTTTTTAAATTATTTTTTATTGAGTCATAGCTGTGTACAATAATTCAGTCATGGAGTACAGTGTGCGGGCTTCACATACAATTGGAGATATTTTTATCAACCTGATTAATATAACATTCATGATATTTTCTCATTTACTATGTGAAAACAATTTT
>CAUYRH010117477.1:0-11842 GCA_963574655.1 Perodicticus potto | reverse complement strand
GTGGCATGGCCTCATAGCTCACAGCAACCTCAAACCCTTGAGCTCAAGTGATCCTCTTGCCTCAACCTCCCGAGAAGCTGGGACTACAGGCACTGGCCACAACACCCAGCTATTTTTAAAGATGGGATCTCACTCTTGCTCAGGCTGGTCTCGAACTCCTGAGCTCATGCAATCTGCCTGCCTCAGCCTCCCAGAGGCCTGGGATTACAGGCGTGAGCCACTGTATCTGGCCTTGCTGCAAAAATTTTTAAAGATCATTAATTAAATTATTTTTAAAAGAAGTTCAAAGCACAGTAAGTATATTCTTTTTTTACTCTCTTTTGATCAACATAATTTAAGTGTGCCATGGAAGTTTAACTATGTGCCGAGTGTTCTATGAGATTAAAAAGGTTGAAAAACGCTGCCGTAAGGTGTTTGTTTATAGATGTAATCGAGTTAAGATGAGGTCAGCCTGGATTGGGGTGGGCCCTAATCCAATGGCTGGTTTCCTTATAAAAAAGCAGTTTTGTACATTGAGACAGAGACACAGAGAGAACACCATGTGACAATGGAGACAGAGATTAAAGTGATGCTTCTACAAACCAAGGATTGCTGGCAGCCACCGGAAGCTGGGAAAAGGCATGGGATGGACTCTTCTCAGAGCCTCCAGAAGGAGTTAACCCTGGCAACACCTGGATTTTGTGCTTCTGGGCTTCAGAACTATGAGAGAATAAACTTCTGTTGTTTTTATGAATAGTATTCAATAATTTAGGCTCGCCCCCAGTGTGTGGGAGTTTGTTACAGCAGCCGTAGGATATATACATACCTAATGTACACATTGATGTATATAATACACGTTAAAAATCTATTTTAAAATAAAATAGAAAGGGTGGTGCCTGTGGCTCAAAGGAGTAGGGTACCTGCCCCCTGTACCGGAGGTGGTGGGTTCAAACGCGGCCCTGGCCAAACACTGCAAAATAACAAAATAAAATAGATATAAAAGCTAAGCACAAGGCCTTTATGTGCTCTTGTCACTATGGATCTACAATACTTACATATACCAGCTTACCAGTTAGGCAACTAGGGTGTTCATTTTGTGGGATTTCATTTTTAACTTCAACTCAGCCATGACACAGGGTTCAAGTGTGTAGAGAAGGCCTCTGAATATGCCACCGCACTCCGGCAGCTATAGCAGCAGCAGCGGCAGCAGCAGCTGGCCTCTCTGGTTGACTTGGCAGTGAGTAAGCAGCTCTCTCATGGTTCCAGGCAGGGGGTAAGGAAGAATGAATCACCAGATGGCTGAAAAGAGACACTTTCATTCATGTGACTCCACGGATATGGGAGCAGAGAGGTCGCAGGCTCCTGCATGCTGGAAAAGGCACGAAATGCCACCACCCCTGAAGGCTCAAGAACAAAAGGAAAGCATTCAGAGAGGCCCGCTTTGCTCTGCTTGAATGTACAGCATATGGAATGGGCTAGTGGATCCCTCTTTGCCCTCAAGCTATAGGTGAAGAGCAGCCCTGAAAAGTGAAAGAATTAACCTTCAAAGAGCAGGCTGTGTGGTTTCCTTCTGTCTCACACACTTGACATTCATTCCCTGGCTGCCCCAGGAACCTGATGGAATCCCTGCATCTCCTTGCCAGGCCCAGAGGAAATGGCACACACCTTAACTGCTATTCTTCAGGAAACTACTGAGGGACTCCAGGGGACTGTTCTGGTCTTTACCTTCAGAATTAGCCTCCTCAACCTCAAATTTTTGCATTTGCAAATGACTTCTTGGGACTTTGACTGAGGTCAGCGCAAGATGAGGTTCTCAAATGAGAGGCCTTACCTGAGGATGAATGTTAATTACACCCAGGGGTGCACAAAGTCTCATCAGCATACTCCAGGCTAACAGTCACGCTGCTGAGCTACAGAGTTTAGGAAAGGGAATGGAGAAGGAAATCACCAACTATTGAGCACCTACTGCATGGAAGCGCTGTGCTGGGTGCTCACACATGCACATTTCCATGTCAAAGCATAAGCAACTCACAGCCCTAAGACCGGAAAAGGATATGGAAGCGGTATGTAAAACACTCACCTTGGGTGTGGATGCCATCAGCTCCCCTAAGAATAGTAACGCTTAGAATGGACTCCAAAAACTGTATTACCCAGGGATTGTTGATATTCCTTCTCCACCATAAACCCTAGAAAACTGAAGATTGGTCTCAGCAGTGGGCACCAAAACCAGGAAAGGACGCCTGATGTGAACCATCTGAACTATAATGAGTGACCATGACTTCAAAGTTCTGCTCTTTGGTCCTTCCTGAAAGCAAGATTTCACTATAATATGTAAAGATAGATGCCACTGGTTAGGATTTTGTTATCAAGGGCTTATATAATCCAGGTTAATCTCCCCTAAAAGAGCACAGAACTATTTCAGGAGGACTCTGGCAAACTGCCATATTTACAGTATGTCCCACTCCTACAAACAGGCCACAAACGCTCCATAACTCAAGGCTACTTACCCCATCCGGATTCCTACATGGATCTGAACATATGCCATGTACATCTCAGGCACATTTGGCAAAGGAATTATTTAGGGAACTTGGCAGAGAAGTCTTTATCAGGGTTTTTAGTCACAGTCTCTGTGACAGTACCCACTGTGACATTGAGCAGGTAAAGTGAATAATAATAAATTCAACTTGGAAGGTCAATGCCTGCTCAGATTTCTAATTATTAAGTACACCATTATTGAGGGCCTCCCTGTACCACTGTTGCCTACTGTAAATGTACACTGTTCATTATTCAAAGTTGTTCCTTTGTTGTGGCTAACAACTACAGCACAGCACAAGTGGGAATCCTATTGCCATTATTAACT
This sequence comes from Perodicticus potto, assembly GCA_963574655.1. NCBI lineage: Eukaryota > Metazoa > Chordata > Mammalia > Primates > Lorisidae > Perodicticus > Perodicticus potto. Next base: position 9,003 of record CAUYRH010117477.1, on the reverse strand, counting down.
AGACCATCCTTCTTCTGACGGAAAAAGAAAAAACAAGGCGTTTTGGCTTTTTGGATCAGAAGGCTGGTACTTATTCCTTCTCTTTTCATTTCAGTGAGTTCAAAGATAAATCTTGAGGTTCCACCAAACTATACATTATTAGGGATCATCCTTTAATATCACCTTCACTGGTTTGTTTCCACTCTAATTAAATGTTTTATTTTCCTATGAGGTACAAGAAAATCATGAGAACCTCATATTTGATCTCAAAAAAAAGAAACAATAATAACAAAACTAAGATTGCAGAAATAGAAACTCACAGCATAGAAGTCTCTGTAGGCTTCCCAGGGTCCAGAGGTAGTCTGGACTTAATGTCAACACAGGGCAGCACCTATAGCTCCATGGGTAGGGCTTCGGCCACATACACCGAGGCTGGGGGCGTCGAACCCAGTCAGGGCCAGCTTAAATCAACAATGACAACTGCAACAAAAAAAAAGCTGGGCATTGTGGTGGGCACCTGTAAGTCCCAGTTACTTGGGAGGCTGAGGCAAGAGAATCGCTTAAGCCCCAGAGTTAGAGGTTGCTGTGAGCTGTGATGCCACAGCTCTCTACCAAGGGCAACATAGTTAGACTCTGTCTCAAAAAAAAAAAAAATGTCAATACAGGAGAAACATGGCCATCTAAATGAGGTTCACATTAATTGTATGATTTGATAATCCTTGGCCAAGTTTTCTAATAAGGACCAAATGTGTATACTAAATTAAAAGCAAGCTTAAGTAGATATTTAAATTATTTTTATATCCTCTGTATTAACTAGCAAACTTGGCAGCCTAAATTATTGAATACTATTCATAAGACTATTAAAGGGATGACCATAGATCCTTTGTCCTTTTAAGACTCTGATCATAAATAGCATGATTACATATGGCCATGTTCTGAGAGTTTGTTCAGCATTATATATAATTGTTTGGCCAAGTTCCACACCAAATGGAAGAATTCTCCCTCTCTCAAACCAAAAAGAACAGTGATGACAATGTGTTACAACTCTAAGCAGAAGGAATTTGCACCTCAATTTGGCAGTCATTAGAATTGTTTAGATATGCCAGTTCCCCTCTGTTATAGACTGCAAGTTTGTGTTCCCCTGCTAAATTCATGGTAAAACCCTAATTTTTCAATGCAATGGTATTAGGAGATGGGGGCTTTGGAAAGTAATTAGTTTTAAATGAGGTCATGGGACTAGAAGCCCCATAATGGAACTATCATCTTATAAAAAGAAAAAGAGACTAGTGCTCATTCTCTTGGCCATGTAAGGACACAGCAAGATAACAGATGTGTACAAGCCAAGGAACAAATCTGCCAAGGCCTTGATCTTGGAATTCCCAGTCTCCAGAACTATAAATGTTTGTTGTTTAAGGCTCCTAGTCTATGGTGTAATGTTATAGCAGCTGAAACTGACTAATGCTTCCTCCTTCCAGGCATTCAGCAGGACTACATTTCTCTACCCCTTTGTAGTTACGCACAGCCATGTGACTCCATTTAGCTAATGAAATATGAGCAAGATTCTTATGGGCAAGTATAAGAATCACCATGTTCTATTCTCCTTGTTACAGTGACCTTTAAAGTTTATGCCAAGATGGAGCCTCTGTCTGCCTGCATCTCTGAGTGACTTAATTCAGTAGGGTCCTCCTGCTGGCCTGAGAAATAGTAGCTCTCACGTGACAGACAACCAACTTTTGTAGAGGTATTCCACTGATTTAATAACTCCACAGATTTTGGAGTTATTTATTACTTCAACATAACTTATTTTATCCTGACTAATACAACAACAACAATTGTTGACTGCTCTTTAAAAAAAGAAACTAACCAACTAGTATAACTGGTCTAAACAGAATGATGAACAAAGATCCCTCATCAAAAATACGCATTCTCAGTTGTAGGGTTTTTTCCCCATAAATAAGAATGGATTTCATTGACCAAGTCTTCTTCCATTTCCCTTCAAAATGAACAGCACGAATGTTTGAGATCAGAGACATAAGATAGCACTGTAGTTTCTGGTCCCTCAACCCTGTCTCCACCTTTCTAAAGTGTGCTTCATCCTTCAATCTCCATCTCATGAAGCCTCCTGATCCAGACACAGTTCCTACCTCTTCACAGCTTTCATGTATACAATTCATAGCTCTCATGGAACTTAGGACACTCACACTCGTTGGAATTGCAGCTATTGTGTGCCTGGATGTTTAGAGTCTCCCATCTTCTGGACATGTTTTCATGTGACTTTGAGATGAAAAGGAAATGCACGCTATGATTCCAGAAGAGTTACCTGCCTAATACTTCTGACAAATGAGCAATTCTAAAGAAGTTAAAATAACCATAAAAGGTCCCATTTCTTTTTTTTTTAAGGAAAGGAAAAACTGTATTAAAATTGTAATACTCAAGCCATGTTTGACTTCTACAATTACAAGAGATAGAGGATATAATATACAAGATAACCAATTTTACCAGTGTCTATTAAGTAGTGCAATTATATCTACACATCCATTCATAAATGCAGACACCTGAGTTTTCAGTGGCTCTGAGCCGACCTTGAGTGGAGAAGTACTATTCACACAACACATGGTGTAGTGTCCAGGTGTAGCCAAAATACTGCACACCCATGTCACAGAAAGGAAGTTAAAGTTATCTCTCTTTTTTTTTAACAAGTGAACAGTTTATTAAGAATTAAACAAAGGTATGATGTGATGCAGTACAAGCAAGACACTCAAGATAGGCATAATAGTACTACTCACACAAAAACTTAAATTTCACCTCAAAAAAAATCATAAGACAAAAGAAAGCAATTCCACTGTTACAAAGTAAGATATTTCATGCAAAGTATTAACTCTGCCCCCAAAAAGCCCAACCTCCCAACAAACAAAAAACTATCTGGGAATACTGCTATGCTAACATATTAATCATTCATGGGAAAATAGTAATAAGGCAATGAATTAAATGAAATAACAAAGTTCAAACTATCATAAACTCATAGACCACAATAATTTTACAAGACAAGCAATTCCAGGAATCTTATAAACAATAAAAAAGAAGAAATATTTCAATATCATTCTACTTGATCTGGATACACCTGATATTGAAATTGGAGAAAATATATTGTTATAAAGGGAAATTAGAAACATGTTTCACTTATAAATGAGGATGCAATATCCTAAACAACATATTGACAAGCTGAATTAAAAAGTGACACAGTGGGGTATGGGGGAAGGAGAGAGCAGACAAAGAAGGTACGGGAAAGAAAACCAAAAAAAAAAAAAAAAAAAAAAAAAAAAAAAAGAAAGAAAAGAAAATAGTGACTAACTTTCATATAAATTAGATTCAATTTGACCAAAGTACATTACTTAAACAAAAGGTCCCATTTCTCTGTTTTCTCAAGCATAGAGCAAACCTAAGTTGCCTATTCTCTGTATTCTTTTCTCATCCTGTTCCTCAATTTATCCAAAGTTTAAGTAAAGCCTAGACTAGAGTATCCTCCAACACCACAAAAAGTCAGGAAAAAAGCAAATGCATTCACTTCATAATCTAAAATGTCCCACATGCCCCTCTGAAATTAATTTTCAGATCACTTCTGCTACAGTCCTACTTCGAGTTTTGGTGCCTGAATTTAACTCAGGGGAGAAGGGTAGGAAGACAATGCTTTTCTTCTCTTTGCTTCCTTCTTGGAAATATATTGTTTCATGTTCTTATTATCCTATCCTGTTTATTTTGCAAATATTTGTTGGTGGGTTGGTGGAATGTTTGGTTGAATAGTGTCCCCCCAAAATTCATGTCCTTGCCAGAACTACAAAATGTGACCTTCTTTGGAAATAGGGTTATTACAGATTTAATTTTTAAGCTGATGTCATGCTGGAGTAGAGTGGCCCCTTACTCCTGTATTTACTGGTGTCTTTATAAGAAGAGAGCCAGAGATAGTCCAGCACAGAGAGATGTCTGTGTAACAATAGACACAAAGACAAGTTATACAATACAAGCAAAGGGATGCAAAGAACGGCTAGAAACTACCGGAAGCTAAGAGAGAGGCATAAACAGATTCTCCTTCTAAGTTCCCAAGAAAGAACCAATCCTACAGATAGTTTTAGACTTCTGGTATCTAGAACTGTGAGAAAGCAAATTCTTAATGTTTTAAGCCACTGATTTGTGGCATCTTGTTATGGCAGCCCCAGGAAACTAATACAGTGACTCTTTAACTATATTCTTCCCACCACTGCTCAGACTTCTTGGCATGTTCATGATGAGTCTTTGTACAACAGCCCCACACATTTCTGCATTTTAGACCTTAATGTTTTCCAGGCTCCTTCCCTGAATTGAGTAAGATAGGACTTGAGACATAAACTCTTCTTTCTCCAAAGAAAAACCCATCAGAATCAGAAGATCAGATGTGGTTTACCTTTTACTCCCTCCTCCAGCACCTTCTCAGAACCTGGAATGGCACCTGGCCCACAGCAGAGCCTCAAAAAGATTTAAGAAAATTATATAACTAACACTAGATATTATTCTCATCCTTTTCTCATTTCATACTAAACCATGATTTAGAACAATTGAATTACTAAGTCTGTTCATGTTGGCTCACTTTGTGGCCAGTTACCAAACAATAAATTGGGTCACTTTAGTAGTCAATCTAAATCAGTCCATCCACATACGGGTACCAACTACTCCATGGTCCATTAATGCCCTTCCCTCCAATGATTGCATCAGGGCAATCAAATGAACAGCCAATCACCAGAGCCAGCTTTGGGGTCTTTAAAGTAACAGAACAGCATTAATCACCGAAGACAGAATGAGAAGCCTAAGAGGCAAAAGTAAAAACTAAAACTACTCTGCTGATCTGAAAAAGTGAGATTCCATGTGCACATAGATATGTCACCAACATCTCGGTACACATGTCATATCCCTCAACAGAATTTCTGTTTATTCATTTGTTATTCATCTTAATGAGTTGGTTGGCAGGTAAAATATCTACCAGCTTCCTTATACACTCCACCTTCTTTCCAAGCATAAGGCAAAGCCAGTTTTCTCATTTTGGCTGGGAAGGAGTCCTAATTACTTAAGAATCTGTACATTTTGATCTCTTAAGAACTAAGTTTCTCTGTACTGGACCAAAACATAGACTTCTGTCTCATGCACAAAGAGAAAGCCAATTTAAGGTCTTCCCCCAAACCACTTAATCCCTGGGAGGTTCTCCAGTCAACTTTATCATTTGAAATCATATCCCTACAGGCAAACAAAAGGTCTTTGAAGCATCCCTTGCCACATTAATCTTCTTAATTTGTGGGATTTGGGGGATGCTTTAATTAACTCAGCCACTTTATCCTTGCTTTAAGGATCTCAAGGTACCTGATGCCTTCTTAGCAGTCTTAGGGAGACAGCTTTCTGCCTTAAACAGGGATAGAAATGAGACAAGCAGTTCATCTTCTTATTTCTTCTCTGTGGCTAATCATTAAGAGTTGAAGGTCTTGGCTGATTATAGGTACCTTAATCCACAGGGATTCTGGAAGAAGGAAACGTCAAAAGGTAGAATGTAGACATTCATATCCTCATTTCAGGAAGGGGCTGGTCACAAAGGTGGAGTAACTGAGTGTCCACACTTGGCTCCGAAAGGGTCTTGAACTTTCCAGCATTTTCCTCACAGCTGCTCTCTGAAAATGCAACTATTAAATAACCCCACTATGTGAACATGCTGGGCCGCCTGCGATGGTGATGCATTAGACCAATGGCAATTAGGTCTGTGAAGACCTAATGTGTGAAAGAGGGAGGTCAAGATGGAGGTGAGTAGCAGGGCAGAGAGTCAGAGGGACTGAGGGCTCTGAATAGTTGGATTATAAAGTTGATAAAAGGGGGGCAGCGCCTGTGGCTCAAAGGAATAGGGCACCGGCCCCATATACTGGAGGTGGCGGGTTCAAACCCAGCCCCGGCCAAAATCTGCAAAAAAAAGAAAGAAAGCTGAGAAATAAGAAAAAAGAAGAGTCAAAGCTTACCTTCCTATTACATGGCACTGGATCTAGTTCTGATTTTATTCCTGCATTCAGGATAGACCATTTGATGAGTAGCTGACAAGAGACTGGCCAAAGGTAATTGAGACAGGAAGTGAGTAAAACCAAAGATTTTCTTGTCTAAAATTCAGCATTCAGGTCAGAGAAATCTGTGACTAAACCCAGACCTGAACCACTAGACTGTGGTGGACACAAGACAGAGTCATCTACCAATTATGGGTGTCTGTCTGTGAGTAAAAAAAAGCATACGATGGCTTAAGCAAAGAAATAAGAAATCCCACATTGTTGCTGCAATTCTCTCGCCTTTCCCATTAAGCTGAAAGATGGCAACAGCAGCCCGGAGCTTCAGATCTCATGCTGCATTCAATGGCAGGAAGCCAAGAGCAGAGTTAGAAGGTCTTCTGGGCCTTCTTCTTGATAGGGCGGAAGAATTTTCCTGGAAGGTCCAGGCAGATTTACCACATTCTCACTGATCTATGCCACAAGCCTGCCCTAACAACAGGCACTGTAGCTCCATCCCCTAAGATCAACAGAATCCCATTGGATGCCTGTCCAAATAGGGTCCTTCCTTCTCTGGGGACAGAAGAGGGGGATGGTGCCCCTGGGGGCTCTAGCTTCTCTTATTGAAGCTTCCTAGGGTATACTGAGCGCTGCTGGATCAGAACAGAGCTGTCAAGACCTGCAAAAGCAGGAAGCTGTTTGGGCTACCCTCAGAGAGACAAACACCCATCCTAGGTAGGCATCTTCTTCAAATTCAGAAGCAAGAACTAGCCTTTCCAAAAGCTCCTTTGAAATCACTAAGAAATCATAATTAGACTGTGTGCTTCTACCAAGCTATTCCTCCCAGGAGTTCAGGGCACTCTTCTGCATTGTCTCGTTAATCTTCCCCACACTATTCAAGGCAGCCAGTAACTACTGTCATCTTCATTTTCAGGATGAAGAAACTTAGATGCAGGGACAGATCAATGGCTGGCTTACTGTCATAAACTTATCAAATCACCAGCAGCTGGGAATGTGACCAAAACCAAGTCACTGAAGACCCCAGTCAAGTACTTGGAGGCCATTTACTTACCCAGAAAGTGTAAGACTTGCAAGGTACCTTGTTACAAGAGGTTCTTATTACAAGAACTTCAGATGTCTGTGCAAAGAGGCAAGGGTAACAGAGCACAAGCCATGGTTCAATACCCAGGAAATCCTGGGTGAGTCACTTATACTTCCTGAACATTCCCCCTTATTTAAAAAATAAAAAGAGTAAAATCTACCCCATCTAATTCATTCAGCTGTTTCAAAAGCAAAAGAAATGTTTCAAATAAAACCATATGAACGAGGACATTTCATAAACTCTAAGTCAACAACGTATGGAACTACTATATGAGAGGGTTAATAGACTCAACATTTAATGAAACTTCTGCTATTGGCTAACAAGAATAATTCTAAATTGCAACCAGTTATATAGGACTGGTCCTATGAAATGACCAGGAACCTCCTTTCTGCCACTCGATGCCCCTACGAACATTTTCAGTACCAGCTGCGTGGAAAGCGCTATGAGGAATGCAGGAAACACGGGTTTGGGGGATGAGGCAGATAAGTAAACCACTCATTTCACTGTGAGGCAAAAATCAAACAAAGCCTGCAATAGACAAGGAGGCCAAATGTGGGGGCCCAGAGGAGGGCTGGGTCAGTTCACATTCTGCTGCTTAAAGGAAACTTTTGGGATTTGCAGGGTGATAGGAACAGAGACTCCTGGCAGGAAGGAATGGAAGCCAAGGGTGTGCAGAATTAGTATATGGAAAAAGGTCCTTGGAAGAAAAACTGTAGACATTTGACTGAAAAAGTGCAGCAGGATGTTAGGTGGAATTGCTTTTTTCCTATTGTCCCTGAATTACAGCTGAGGCTCATAGCTGACATCAAAGAAGTCCCTAATTACCTCATGCTCCAAGTTTCAGGAGACATGGGCAGTTGAGAGCAGCCATCTACCCTCTGGGTTTACTGAGGCCCACTCAGAACCAGTTCCAACATCTCCTTCCCCCACCCCCAGAGAGCCAAGACAGAGAGTGGCATTTGGACTTTGGGAGTGCAAAGTTCATGTGAATGGCCCCTTTCCCTATGGAGGAAAGAGGGAGAAAGACTCCCTTCCCCCTAAAAATGCAGAAAGTGGAGGGTAGGAGATGCCTTCGAGAAGAAAAGTACTGTAGTCTTATTGTCCAACCAGATGCTTACAGCACCACTTGCGGGGAAAAGAAAAGCTGTAAAGGGAGTTTGGAATAAAATTTTGAAAAATGAACAGGACTGAAATGCAACTATAATAATCTAAAACAACAGTCCAGCCATTTTCAAAGGACGCCGTCCCCAGCGGGAAATTGTCATAGTGGGAAGTAGTGGTGCAGTAGAGTTGATGGCACTTCTCGAAAATACAATAAAACCATTTCATGTCCACACTCCCAATTGTGAGACTCTGGATAATAAATAGCGCGGTAGGGGTTACTGTGAAAGCAGTAAGGAAAAACAGTCTGGAACCACTGAAAGACCAGGAAAAGGGAAGTGACCACGTCACACTGTGCAAAAGCTGAGACAGGAAAAATGCTTAGCAATTTCTTCCTTCCCCAGTGTCCATCATCCAACCCCCTTCCTCCCCCAGCATCCATCATCTTCCCCCTTCCTTTCCCAGCGTCCATCATCCTTCCCCCTTCCTTCCCCAGTGTCCATCATCCTCCCCTCTTCCTCTCCCAGCATCCATCATCCTCCCCCCTTCCTTTCCCAGTGTCTATCATCCTTCCCCCTTCCTTCCCCGGTGCTCATCATCCTCCCCCCTTCCTTCCCCAACGTCCATCATCCTCCCCCCTTCCTTCCCCAATGTCCATCATCCTCCCTCCTTTCTTCCCCAACGTCCATAATCCTCCGCACTTCCTTCCCCAGCGTCCAACATCCACCCCCTTCCTTACCCAGCAACCCTCATGCTCACCCCATCCTTCCCCAGTGCCCA
>CAUYRH010117476.1:0-16970 GCA_963574655.1 Perodicticus potto | reverse complement strand
CAGCCTGGGCCTGCCAAACAACAATGACAGCTGCAACCAAAAAATGGCCGGGCGTTGTGGCGGGCGCCTGTAGTCCCAGCTACTTGGGAGGTGGAGGCAAGAGACTCACTTGAGCCCAGGAATTGGAGGTTGCTGTGAGCTGTGATGCCACAGCATTCTTTCCAGGGTGATAGCTTGAGGCTCTGTCTCAAAAAGGAGAAAAAAAAAAAAAAAACAAAAAAAGCAAAAAACATCCCTAGTTCTTTTGCTTATTCCTCATGGGGCACCTTTTCTGATTCTCTTTGTCTGGACATGCTCCAAAGAAAGAATTCCCCAGCCCTGTTCCTGATGTTTCCCAAACACCTACAATGGCACCTGTGAATGAATGAATGGAAAAAAATGTGAAGAAAGGGAGGGAGGGCTTGGCCCCCATAGAACAGTGGTTATGGAGCCAGCAACATACACTGGGGGTGGCAGGTTCAAACCTGGCCTGGGCCAGCGAAACAACGACGACAATTGTGACAAAAAATAGCCGGGCATTGTGGGTGTGGTCCCAGCTACTTGGGAGGCTGAGGCAAGAGAATCGCTTCAGCCCAGGAATTTGAGGTTGTTGTGAGCTATGATGCCATAGCACTCTACCGAGAGTGATATAGGATGACTCTTGTCTCAAAAAAAAAAAAAAAAAAAAAGAGAGGGAGGGAGGAATGGAGGAGAAAAGATAGATGTCAGCAAATCAGCCCCCTGGGGGTTTTCCCTACAGTCAAACACTACTTTATGATAGGGGCTTGTTTAGAATTTACAATAGGAAGGAGTGTGGCATGATGGAAAACATGCGCTGCGGTGCTACACACCCTGTGTTCAAATCCCAGATCTGTCACTTAGCATGTATGACTTGGGCATGTTACTTAATTTCTCTGCCATGCTGTCATGAGTATTAAATAATTAGATAATGTCAGTGCAGCATTTGACATACAGGAGGCAGACAGAAGGGTGATGAAATGAATGCTACTTTTTTTTTTTTTGTAGAGACAGAGTCTCACTTTATCGCCCTCGGTAGAGTGCGGTGGCGTCACACAGCTCACAGCAACCTCCAACTCCTGGGCTTAGGCGATTCTCTTGCCTCAGACTCCTGAGTAGCTGGGACTATAGGCGTCCACCACAACGCCCGGCTATTTTTGTTTTTGCAGTTCGGCCGAGGCTAGGTTCAAACCTGCCACCTTCGGTATATGGGGCCAGCACCCTACTTGATGAGCCACAGGCGCCACCCGAATGATACTTCTTTGTCCTGTAAACCAGCCAGTGTATACTCTCCATGAGTAAGCGGTAGAGATTAGTGTAACTATTATTTGATAATTCTGTTAAGCTCCATTTCCGGTGGAAAAATTGAGGACCAGGGAGATGAAGCACTTGCCCTAGGTCACAAAGAAGGCAAATGGCAGAGCCAATGACCGTGGAATGGGAGCCAGTGTGACTCCCTGTTACAGCTTTGGGCAAAGAATACCCTTTTGTCCTACTCACAGGTCAGACAGACCAAGCCTGTGCGGACAGACAGGTCTACAAACAGTGCCCACTGCTCTGACACCTGGGAGATGGCGAATGGGATGATGATCTCAGCTGGAACGTGGAACTGGAGGGCATAGGTGAAGAAGATGCCAATAGAGTACATGAGCTTGACCGACTGGTACAACCTGCAGACAGATGGACAGGGCATGAAAGGTGGGTAGCACTCAGGACTCACTCATTGCTCAGAAGCTGGTATAGGTTTAGTATCTACTCCAAAAACCCAAAATCTGAAACTTTTTGAGAACTGACATGATGTACAAAGGAAATACTCACTGGAGCATTTCAGAGTTCCAAATTTCCGATTAGGGCTGCTGAACCGGTAGGCATAATGCAAAGACTCCAAAATCTGAAATACTTCTGGTCCCAAGCATTTCAGATAAAGAATACTCAACGCGTATTGCCATTGAGTTATAGAACTAGCTGCTGTCTAATGACTCAGGCCAGACTGGCCTCCAGGGCTACCTGGGAAACTTATAGAAAGTGCACCTTTTTGGAGATTCGGTCAGTAGAACTGTGACCCAGGAATCTATGGCTTTCTTTTAATTTTTTAAAAAAGTAATATCTGCAAAGACTAAAATTTACAGTGCAAGAGTGATGGTGAAAAACATCCTTCCCACTCTTGATTCCTAATCTCCAGCTCCTCTTTCCATGGGCAATCGCTCAGAGTTTTCCTGTAGCCCCTCCAGAAACAATCTGTGTAAGTGCAAGCTTATATAGAATGTAGGAACACACACACGAGTACCTGAGTACACATATGTCCATGAATACACACACACACACAGCGATATCCCCCCCCACTGTGGAACTCCCTTCTTTTCTTCACCCCGTACTTCTTGAATATTATTCCCTTCCTGTACCCATAGATCTAGCTCTTCTATTTAGTAGCTTCTTGGTATTCCAATGGCATGGATAGATTATAACTTTTTTAATTGACCACCAATTAATAAATATTTAGATTATACTTAGTCTTTGTTTCAAGCAAATAATACTGCAAAGAATACATTTGTACATATATCTATGCATTTATGGTATACAACTTCTGAAGTAAAAATGCTGGGCAAAACTTTACGTGATTTAAAATTTTGATAGCTATTGACATATTGCCTATTTCTTGTCCTACTGTATGAAAGGACTATCATCCATGCCCCATATCCTTACTAAAACAGTGTGTAAAGGATTGTTGGTCTTTGCCATTGGGTTTTTTTTTTTTTTTTCAGTGTTTGGTTGGGGCCAGGTTTGAACCCACCACCTCTGGTATATGGGGCTGGTGCCCTACTCCTTTGAGCCACAGGCACCGCCCGCCATTGGGTTTTTTAAACTGGCATTTCTATTATCTTTTTAAGCATCTTTTTAATCTGTCTGTCTGGCCATCATTTGTTTTATTTGTCTGTGAAATGTTTGCCCATGCCCTTTGCCCATTTCTTCTCAGGTTGTTGGTCTTTTTGTTATTGGGAAGAGATATTTTTTTAAGGCTCCCCTGAAGAATCTAATGACCAGCTAGCTTCACACCAGTAGGTTTGAAATCCTGATGGAGTTCAATGCCCACGTTTTCTAGCTGAAGTCCCAGGAAGGAAAGTACCTGGCCCAAGGTAGCTGAGACAGCTCAAATTGCTCCACATGGGAACAACATATTTGGATGACATCTTGGGTAAAATAAGGTACAACTTCAAAGAAATTCCACATTTCTTATCTCATCTAGTCATTACCTCAATACAGTGACGTGAGTGGGTAGGTCTGGGGACATTTTTCTCATTCTGCAGCTCTGAGTTTGTGAGAACTGAAGACGCTATCATCCTACTCATCTCAGAAAGACCAAGGCTGAGGGACATGTAATGATGATAATAGCTAACACTCAGTGAGTGCTTGCTGTGTGCCAGTCACTCTCCCAAGCGTTTTCTGTATATTAAACCAACTAATCCTTATAATCACTTCATGAGGTAGCCTGGCAGTCATTGTCCTCTTCACCAACTACTTCCAGGCATGTGGTGGGATTGTACTTTCCTGCCCTCTTGGAGTGAGGTGTCATCATGTGACTTGCTTTGACCAATGAAGTCTGAGCAGGGAAGATGTATGTCACTTCCAAGGACATTTTACCAGCTTCCTTGGAAAGGATATGATTCACTGTGCTTTCTGCCTTGGCAACCAGCAACCTTTTAGAAAGTGGCTAGGTCCTGGAGTGGGGGTGGTGCAGAGCTTAACCCTTAGCCATCCCATAAAGGACACGTAGCATGAGCATAGATTTAAGCATTTGGACGTTCAGCCTTTGAGATTTCAGAGTTGCTTATTATTGGAGCATAACATAGTTTGTCCAGACTGATACAAATAGGCATGGTGCTGATGAGGATAGAAGCGAGACTTACCATACTAGGTAGCTAGCCCAAGGCCATATAAGAGCTAGGATATTAATCCTATTAGTTAACTTTAGAATCTTTGCTCTTAAATACATGGGTACACTGGTTACTTAGTCACTATTTATCCCGTATGGCTAACAATGATAATAACTAGCAGTTGATGAGTACATACTATGTACCAGTCCCCCACCCCAAATGTTTCTTGGATAAAGGATTGAATACAAGAACTCCAGACCAAGTTCCAGGTAGAGAACAAAAATGGCAGCCTACATGAATTTCTGAAGTTGGAGGCCTGAGTATGGGTACATGAATACATTAGACTTTTTGTTGTTGCTGTTTCTGTTTCCCAAACAGTCCCGGATCGTTTATGTTTTTAGAGACTTGGCACTTTAGAGTCAGACAGATTGGAATCAAGTTTCAGCTTCTTACAAACAATGTGAGTCAGACAAATTACTTGCAGCTTTTCCAAATATCAACTTATTTCTTTATTAACTGGAGTTAATAATAATGCTAACTCATAGGGCTATTGTAAGAATTAAATGAAGTAATGCACAGTGCCTGGATTATGAAACTTACTTACTATTATAATGAATGCTAATATTAACAGCAAGGATTTATTGGTGATTATAACCCCAGGGCATGCCCCATTTTGCTGCTCAGGCTCAGATCCCATGTCTTCCCCTACCCTACACCCCAGGAGGGCAGGGACGTACCAGCAATTGGGCAAGTTGAGGGTGATGCTGGCCTGGGTATCTGGCCCAAACTTCATATAGCCCAGTGTCCCCAGGCAGATGTAGAGGCTGATGACAAGTGACATTCCCAAGTACAGAACAAAGGAAAACTGTTGCGGATTCTTCATTTGGTTTTTGAGAGGTAGAACCTGGGGATGAAAAAAGTTAAGGGAAGACAAGATAGAAAGAGATGTGGCCCATTGTGGAGGAGCTGGGTCCTCCCCATAAGCACAGATGTCCTTCTCCGGGGGGGTCCAGAGTCAGGAAGGGCCTATCCACACAGCCACATCCCCTTCCATTTTTTCTCAAGTTTTCTAGTCCCAGAAATGCCCTGCTCCACCTTGCTGACTAGTGAGTTGTCACTCAGCCTTCAAGGCTGAGTGTGGTACATGGGAGCAGTAGGCATCCTGTGTTGGGGGACTGACTTTCCCTCCACCAGGAGATAATATTCTGCACTTTCCAGAAATACTGTTTCTTTAGACATCTGGAATCACAGCTGACCACTCTAAAGAAGCATAAGGGACCACTCACTCAAGCCCCGCAGTCTTACCATACCGACGCCTTCAAATGTGAAGATGGCTGTACCAAAGAACAGCACGAAGGTCTTCCAGTTTGCCACCAGAGGTAGGTTGCTAGGATATGGAATCCCCTGAAAAAAGAAGAAGAAGGGCATTGGCTTTGACCCCAGATCTTTGCCTGGTAGAAAGCTGGGTTGCACCTGACCTCAGCAGAGAAAATTAATGGAACAGCACCATTAAGATATCTAGAGCTCAGTCAGCTTTCTCATTTTCTTAAATGGTTATTTTTTTATTTTTATTGTGGTAAAATATACATAAAACTTAACCGTTTTTAACCATTTTTAAGTATACAATCAGTGGCAGTAAGTACATTCACTTTGTTATGTACCCATCACCATTATCTCTCTCTAGAGCTTTTACATCATCTTGAACTGAAACTCTGTGTCTATTAAATGCTAATAACCCACTACACTGCCTCCTGGTAACTTCTTTGGTTTTACTTTCTCTATGAATCTGACTATTCTAGGTATCTTATATAACTGGAATCATACACTATTTTTCTTTCTGTGTCTGGCTTATTTCACTTACTTTGATGTCTTTAAGGTTTGTTGATGTTGTAACATGTGTCGGTTTTCCTCCTTTCTATGGCTGAATATTATTCCCGTATATGTGTGAGTGTGCGCGTGTGTGTATACAGTAGAACTTCTGTAAATTGACCACCCCAGGGACTCTAACTAACGGATCAACATACAGAGCTGGTCACCATAAGGAATGAGGCCTACTGTGCTAACACGTACACATGTGCATGTTCACTCTATGAAAGTCAGGCCAACTTCAGGAGGTAATCAGTGTAGGAAGGTGGTCAGCTGTGGAGGTTCTACCGTATAGACACAATTTTGTTCATCCATTTCTCAGTGGATGGACACTTGAGATGTTTCCATCTTTCAGCTGTTGGGAACCCTTCCATCATTATAGGTGGGGAAAGCGAGCACGAGAAGGAGAAGGGACACAGCCCAGGCCACGTTTTATGTTAGTGGCACAGCCCAGACAAGAAGTCAGGTCTCCTGGTTCCCAGTCCTCTAACTCCCCTTTCCTATCCTTTCTTTCAGGGCTGTGCAGTTCACAGCTGGCACAGTGGTTACCACGGATAGAGGGAGGAATGATTATTTTAACTTACTTCTGTGGTGGGTGCAATAATGTCTCCCCACAGATCTTTTACATCCTAACCTTTAGAACTCGCGAATGTATTATGTTACATAGCAAGGGAGAATTAAATTTTTGGATTGAATCAAGGTTGCTAGCTGGGCACTGTAGCTCAGTGGTTAGCGCGCTGGCCCTGGGTGGTGAGTTAGAACCTCACCTGGGCCTGATTAACAATGACAAAAAAACAAAAAAAGGTGGCTATCAGCTAACATTTAGATAAAGAGGTTATCCTAGATTATCTGGGTGGGACAGAAGTCTTTAGAAGTGGAAGGGGGAATTGGAAGAGAAGATGAGAGGGACTGCAGCATGGGAAACACTGACCCGAGGTTGCTGCCTGGGGACAAGGAAGGAGCCCCAGGATAAGGCCTGGGGGCAGCAGCTAGAAGCTGGAGAAGACAAGAAAACAGGTCTTCCCCCACCCGAGCCTCCAGAAAGGCATGCAGCCCTGCCAGTGAGACCTCCAGAACTGTAAACTAGGTTTGTGCTGTTATAATCCACTAGATTTGTGGCAATTTGTTACAGATGCAATAGGAAACTAACACAACTCCAAAGACTTTCAAACTCAAAAAAGTGAAACTATAATGAAATTCTATGGCCTGTGATGAGAGTATAGCATTGGCTTGGAAGACCAACTGGAACTAGTGAAAAAGTTCCTTTGTTCAATTTGTCTATAAACTGAGTATAAAGATAGTAGTTCTTGGTATGTTCAGGGATTGGTTCTGAGATCTCCCTTGGATACCAAAATCTACAGATGCACAAGTTCCTGACATAAAATGGTGTAGTATTTACATAATAACCTATGTATATACCCTCTCATATACTTGAATTCATCTCTACATTACTTGTAGTACCCAATACAATGTGAATCTGTGCAAATAGTTATTATACTATATTGATTTTTAATTTGCATTATTTTTTGTTGTTCCATTAAGTTTTTTTCCCAATATTTTCCATCTGAAGTTGGTAGAATCTACAGATGCAAAACACATAGATAGGGAGGGCCAATTTTACTTTCAAAATAGTATCATTATAAAGATTCAATGAGTTAATATATGTGAAGATCTTGGAACCAAGTAAGTAAAATTCCTTTATCATTCCACCTACCACTTTTACAATTTTTGTTGGTTATTTGACCGATGTTTATTTCCCCAAGTGAATGCAGCCTCCATGTCAGCAAACACCCTGTTTTTACTTACTGCAGAACCCCCAACCCCTCGCACAATACCTGGATCACAGAAGGAATTCGGTAACTATTGAATGACTCGTTACCCAATGTGATGACAATGATGATGAGGAATGATGGTGACGATTAGCTTTTGTAGCTTATGGGGAAGAAGTGTTCCTAGATGTCACACTAGCAGGAGCTGCTCAGAGCCAGGGATCCTCTTCTTCACCTTCACCTGCCCATGCTGCTAACAACCCTCCCCAGGTGTCTCAGAGGCCCAGGACCCTGACTACCTTCTGCAGTGGTTTCAGGCACAGACCTGCATGATATACTCAAAGATGAGAGCCATGCTCCCCAGGGTGGTGATGTTGGCCAATGTCGAGAAGAAGGACAGCACCTTGAGGTTCTGGATGAACACCAACAGGACCAGGAAAGGCAGGATCGTCAGCATGTAGAAACGAATGTCCAGGACTGGAGTCAGCAGCAAGATCTTCCTGGGTTCGCAGCTGTTGGAGGTCACCTGGGCTTCTTCCACCATCTGACATGCGGCATAATGAGAGGTGGGGGGTGAGGGAAGCCTGATAAAATGCAGGACACCACTTGAACTTGAATTTTAGATAACCGATGTAACCTTTTAGGACAAGTATGTCTCCCAATATTGCATAGGAAATACTTATAGTAAAAAGAAAATATTATTCACTACTTATCTGAAATTCAAATTTACCTAGTGTCATCTACTTTTATGTGCCCAATTTGTCAACCTTATCTGTAGTGCCTGTGATTTCAACAATCAGAAACCCTTAAAATCTTAAAGCCCTAAAAATGAAGGGTCTTTCTGTCATTTAGTCCCACATTTTCTTTCCTACCAGATGGTTATTTTCTTTCACTCATCCAGAGAAAGGGATTCCATTACACAAGAATATCTTCTTTAACTCTTTAACTTTAAATAGCCCTGAAAGTTGGAAAGCTCTATGTATTGAGGAAAATGTGTCTGCTGGATTCTCCTCACTACCTCCATGATTTCAAAGTTTTTAGCTTCCACATGTAAGTGAAAACATGCAATATTTGTCTTTCTGTCTTGGCTTATTTCATTTAACATAATGTCCTCTAGTTCCATCCATGTTGCCCGCAAATGACAAGATTTTGTTCTTTTTCATGGCTAAATGTCACTGTGTGTGTATATGTATATATCATGTCACATTTTCTTTATCCAAGAGGGGGTGGCTAATGGGTAGAAAAACACATTAGATAGGAGTAAGTGTTTGTGGTGCTGTAAGATGATTACAGTTAACAATAATTTACTGTATATTTCAAAATAGCTAGAAAAGAAGATTTGGAGGGTTTCCAACACAAAGAAGTAATGAATGTTTGGGGTGATGGGTATTCCAACTACCTTGACTTGATCATTATGCTTTGTATAACATATATCAAAATATCACCATAAATAAGATAAAAGTGTGAAATTTGGGAAAAATCTCTTCTTTTTTGGGGGGGGGGAACAGAGCCTCAAGCTGTAGCTCTGGGTAGAGTGCCGTGGCATCACAGCTCACAGCAACCTCCAACTCTTGGGCTCAGGTGATTCTCTTGTCTCTGCCTCCCAAGCAGCTGGGACCACCTGTGGCTCCAGCGGGTAAGGCGCCAGCCACATACACCTGAGCTGGAGGGTTTGAATCCAGCCCGGGCCCGCCAAACAACAATGATGGCTGCAACCAAAAAATAGCCGGGCGTTGTGGTGGAAAAATCTCTTCTGCTTGAATATTTCATCTGTGATACTTGTCATAGTTCCTTCTGGCTGCTTGGGTGCACAGAAATGAGTATGCTCCTTCATTCCATAAAGCCAAGAAAGAACGCCAAGACTGATGTGTATGTCTGTTAGGAATGCAGTGAGGGGAGGGTTGCGCTCATTTGCCTGTATATTTAGTGAGGCATCTTCTACATGGCAATCCTGAAATACCTAAGGTAATTTTCACCAGTGGTTTCCAGGCTAAAAATTCTCAATTATTTCTGATTGGACATGTTTACAAGCGTCTCTCTTCACCCTGATTACATTCTGGAGAAATGACTTTGGCTCCTCAATGATCTTTTAAAAATGTGATTCCCAGGACTGTGAGAACCTCTAAGTAAGGTCTCACCCAGGAGCAGAAACGAAGCTGTCTGCTCCTGGGACTGAACACTATATTTCTGCTAATGTAGCCCTTGGAGCAGGAGGTCCATTTTTCTCCCTGTCTGCCCCAGAGATGCCTCTTTACCTGTTGTAAATTATCTGCCATGAACATAAAATAAACACAGCAGAAGCCCAGCTGGGTGATGATTAATAAGAAGCTGACGGTGTACCTGGGAAGAAGAAGAAACAGACAGAGAGAGAAAACAAACATTAAAATGATTTTTTTTTAGAATGTGTTAATTTTTTGAAATAATTATTTCTCTTGAGTTTATTTTTCCCAACATGTTTTCCTATTTTGAACATTTTCAAGCCTATAAGAAAAAATTGAAAAAAATAGTGTAATTAATATCCGTATACCCTTTAACTAAATATACCACTTGTTAATTTTTAGCCCCCAAACTGCATGATGTATGTAGATGTTCATATTCATACAAACACACACATACACACACACAAGCATGCATTTTGGGGGGACTCATTTCAAAGTCAGTTGCAGATATCATAACACTTCAACCCTAAATACCTTAGCATATCTCTCTTAAGACTATGATAGCTAGAAAATCAACATCAATATCCTCAGATATACAGACCCTACTTTAAATACAATCACCCTTTGCTATCTGTATGGAATTGGTTCCAATGAACCCCCACCCCAGGCTACCGTAGAGAACAATATCCGTGAATGGCCAAGTCCCTTTTACGTTATATAAAATGAATGGCATAATACTACCTAATTTTCTCCAAAATAGCTTTTGTAGCTATTTTAGTTCTTTAGTCAGGATTTAATGAAGGTTTATATGTTACATTTGGCACATCTCTTTAGTCTTTTTTTTTTTTTTTTTTTTTTTAAACATAGAACAGCCCCATATACAAGGGATGTCCGGGAAGTATCTAGCCATTATTAATTCTCATGTGGCTGGTTACTTTCCAGACAGCTCTTGTATATTTACCTTTTCATGTTTTTCATGATATTGGCTTTTTTTTGGGGGGGGGACAGAATTTCACTTTGTTGCCCTTGGTACAGTGCCGTAGCATCACAGCTCACAGCAACCTCTTACTCTTGAACTCAAGTGACTCTCTTGCCTCAGCCTCCCCAGTAGCTGGGACCACAGGTGCCACCATGAGGCCCGGCTATTTTTAGAGGTGGGGTCTCATTCTTGCTTAGGCTGGTCTTGAACCTGTGAGCTCAGACAATCACTTGCCTTGGCCTCACAGAAAGCTAGGATTACGGGCATGATATTGGCTTTTTTTCAGAGTCCAACCTAGTTGTCTTACAGAAGACCCCACATAGTGGTCTGGCACTATTGCTTCCTCCTGATTAAATTCAATAAGATGTGCACCTCTATTTCACTATAGTAGGAGACACTGAGGTCCCGTTCTTCCACTGCAGTGGTAACTACTAGATCTCTCCATTGTAGAGGCACAATTTCCCTTTGTAACCTGTGGGGTAAAACTCTGAGATCGCATGATTATTCTATTTCCTTCAAACCAATGGTTTTAACACTCATCGCTCAAATCAATTATTTCATCGGTGGTGCCAAGGTGGAGCTTTTCTAATTCTATCTGTCATTTCTTCTGAATTTATTAGCTGCCATTTAAGAGATATGTATTCTTCCCTTCTCTTTCTTTTGGTATGAGAATAGAATCGTGTTAATTACTTTTAAAATTTAATGTCTTATCTGCCATTATTGTCATTATTCTTTTGGATTCTTAGTGTTCCAAATTTGGAGATGCATTTGCTTTTTAAGGGAAGAAAAATATGTTCCTCTTCTTAGATTCTAATGTTTAGATCGGTGTTGTCCAAAATTGAGTTGTTGTACTAACCAGTTTGTTGGTTAGGTGTTGTGTTAAAAATACAGACTCCTGGTTCTCATATTGGCCTATTGTATCAGAATCTTGGCAGCATCACATGAGACTCCAGAATGATGTTTTTGTCATGATTTTATTTTTAAGATTTTCAAACACTTGCTCAATGAGAATAATTTAATGACTCTCTAGCTTCATCAGTTGTTAACTTTTTGATAATCTTCTGTCTCTTCATTTCTACCACACACATACTTCATTTGCCAGAGTATTTGTAGCAAACCAAAGATCTCAAATCATTTCCCCTAAAAATAAGTACGTATGTAGATCTAATAGATAAGAACTTAAAAAGTATAATTATCATACCATTATTATCCCTTATAAAATTAACAACTATTTATATCATCTAATATTCAGCCCACATTCATATTTCTTCAGTTTGTCTCAGTTGGTTTCCAAACAGGTCTACATACTGCATTTTGTTAAGTCTTTCAAGATTTATAAACCTGCTTTGTTCTCTTTGCCCTGTTTTCTTTTTCTTTGCTATCTTTAATTTTTCGGTGTTACTAAAAATACCAGATCATTTGTTCTGCAATATATCATAGTTTTTAGATTTGGTTGATGACTTCCTCATGACACCATTCATCTTGTTCCTCTATTCCTTGTGTTTCCTGTGAACTAGTATTAGATCTAGTGGTTTGGTTAGATGGTGGTTTTTATTTTTCTGGCAAAAATATTTCAGAGGGAGTACTCTGTACTCCCTACTATAGCCCATTATGAGACGCACCACGTCTGGTTGCCCATTGTCTAAACATGAGATACAAGATGCTAAGATGAGGACGTGAGTTCTGTTGACATCGGTGCATTCTTCCTTTATAAAGTTCCCGATGACCTTTCACCTAACATCTTGGGCTTCCTTTAATGATTGTCACCTACACGGAAAGGGCAGTTTTTAATCAAGCTCCTTAGTACATTAAAATGACAAGTCATTAGTATAAATAAAATGTTTTCCCGAAGGTTTTCAACTTTTACTCAGTCACTGAACCTCCAGAGAAATGGTACAGTGTCATGACGGGAGCTAGAGACTCTGAGTTCTATTCCTTGTTCTACCTCTAAATTCCTGTGTGATCCTGAGCAACTTGGTTGACTTCTCTGAGTTTCATTTTTCTCTATTTGAACAAGTTTGAATACAGTGATCTGTAAGGGCCCTTCCTGCCCTAAATATTTACTCAGGGTATCATCAGAAATTGATAAACCTTGGTAAGAATGCACACACAATCGTAAGGCATCCATTATTACTGTCACATGACCTCACCCTTGCTCATTAGAGTGGCTCTTGATCAGGAGATCATCTACTGGGAATCCATCTCAAGAGGGGAGCTGCAGAAGGGATTTTAGCAGACACAGGATTGACTCACTACCTCTGAGGGACTTTGCTGCGAAAGAGTGCAATGTTAGGTTCTTAATCAATTCTCCACTGTCAGTATGTGTGCTTTGGGGGTGTATTATTCTGTGTGTATGAGTCTCCTCCACCTCATATTTCCAGGACAATAAAAACCCACCCTGCCTACATTGCAAGGTTGTGAAGATGATCTGAGTAGTTGAGACAGAGAAAATCATTTTGTGTACACTATTAACTTTTTTCTTTTGAGACAGAGTCTCATTACGTCGCCCTCGGTAGAGTGATGTTGGCATCACAGCTCACAGCAACCTCAAACTCTTGGGCTTAAGCGATTCTCTTGCTTCAGCCTCCCAAGTAGCTGGGACTACAGGTGCCTGCCATTATGCTCGGCTATTTTTTGGTTGGAGTTGTCATTGTTGTATAGCAGGCCCAGGTGGGGCTTGAACCCACCAGCCTCGGTGTATGTGGCAGGCACCCTACTTACTGAGCTATGGGCACCGAGCTCGCTATTAACTTTTTCTCAAGCAAGGCATCAACCTGAATATTCACCATTAGGGGAATAACAAAGAAACAAAATAAAACAACTATGACATACATCTACACTAGGGAACATTGTGAGCCTTCAAAAATAACGAGGTAGATCTATATGTCTCAATGTGGAAAAAAATCTGGACCATATTGTTAGATGAAAAAGCAAATTTTCAAAAATTATTCCAAATAATGTACATGAAAATATAAAACAAATTGTATACTTTCATTCACATACATATATTGATGGATATGTAGAGAAAAAAAGACTAGAGGACTATTTACTGTCTAGGTATCCATGATTAGCTATTGAGTAAAGAGTGGGCTGGGGTTGGGCTACTGGGGGGATTCTCTGTGCTGTTTGATAGCTCACAATAAGAACATTTTCATGCCAAACTGTGTTACTTGAAGCAATGGAAGAGCAGGTGAGGATTATTTTTGTTGTCCTACCGCCACAGCTATGAGTACTACCTCCCCCACACGGAGTGCATCCTCAGCCAGGGGTTTGGGCAGGTTTCGAGGCTGTACATGGCGGCCTCTCCATAGTTCACAAAAGCCTTTTGCATTCTAGGAGGAAAGGACAAACAACGTGTAACTTAAGACATTTTTGTTAAAGGTACCATGTTCTCCCAGAGCGAGTAATTATTATAATAATAATCATCATATATAATCAACTGTATGGAGGATGGAGTGTTTGGTTAATTTTCTAATAATGGTTTACTTTATACTTTAACAACTTTCAGGAGTTCACTTTTTCTTTTCTTGTAGTTATCTTTTTAAGCACACACATTTAAGTTCTTTTTGAATAAATAGTAGCTGTGCATTGATTTAGGTCTGCAAAGCAGGAAAGAGATGTGGTGGGGGCAGGGGAGAGGTGTTGTGGGAGTGACCAAGTCAGTGATTTGATTTTTTTCTGGATTTGCATCTCCTCTGTCCCATTGCTGAGCATGTCAGAACATTTGAGATGTCTGCCCTGGACCACATCCCATGCACAGGTGATACCCAGGCACCTGCCTAGCACCCTCATTGGATGTGATGCCCATGTTCCAGCTTGTCCCTCTTCCCTTGTCCTTCTTCCTAGGGGACCTTTCCCAAGGGTGGCATGGACCCTGCTGTAAGACCAGCTATCTCTGGCAGGAGCAAGGGGGAGTGGCAGCAGGTTGCCTAGATTGCTAATGCACAATGTTAATTGCAGGACTGAGGGAAGCAGTGGAAAGAGAGAAAGGGCCCCAGACTGGTTAGGAAATGAGTGTTAAAATCCCATTATGCTTCTCAGATAGTGAAAGACATTGAGTAAGTCTCTTTAGATTTCTAGGCCTCAGTTTTTTCACATTCAGTCTGGTTTTGGGGGAGGAGACAGGGAGAAATGGATATGTTGGGAGCAGGGCACTTTTATTATTGCTTACTGAAGTACTTGTGTGCAGGACAGTGAGGTCACCTTGCTCAGGACTGGCAAGTATATTACCCTGAGGTTGCAATGTCAAAAGCTATGGAATTGGTGACCTGGCAGGTGATAGGAGCAGAGAATAAGACACACTAGGGTGGAGAGGAGACTGTGACAAACCAGAGCACATGTGGATGCTAAAAGCGGTTGCTTGCCTCCAGTACATTAAAGGAATAAAGGCACAGAGGTGCCAGATTTTCTCAAGAAGACAAAGGTCTCATTTAAAAAAAATGTCTCTAGGTTTTTAAATACTGGCTAAAAAACCCAAATCAAAACAAAACAATGCAACTGTGGAAGTCCCCTAAAACACAAACATAACTGAAGGCCATGGCCAGCTTTCAGCTGTCATTCTGAAACCTCTGCAGTAGAATAAAATGAAAGATAAGTCATCAGAAACAAATCAGAGAAGGGCTGTCAGGAATGGCAAGATGTCAGACACAAAATGGTTCAGAGTGGAGTCAGGGAGGTATTTGAATGCTGACTCTGCTACTTCATAGTTATGTGACCCTGGGTAAGGCATTTAAGCCCCAGCTTACTTATCTGTAAAATGGGACCAAAAATAGCACCGACCATAAAAGTGTAATTACTATAAGGAGTACAGAAGCCTTGCAAAGATCTTGGCACAATGTAATTGCACAATAAATTTAACTGCCGCATGAGTAATTGCTCTTAAAAGTATTCTATGAGCTGGAAAGTGCCTCAAAAGTTAGGTGTGACTGATGCATGCTGGAGATACACCTATTTGAATCATGATAATTTGGCTTTATGGAGAGTTTCATTTATTAACTTTATTTTGACTTTTGAAGCCTTTCTTCATATTTATAAGGACCTATTTGAATTTTTCTTTTTCAGGTTAATGTGTGGGTACGAACAACCTGGTCAAAATACTTGAATTTGTTAGGTAGAGTCCCTCTTGTAGGTATGTCCCAGACTCAGAAGGTGCGCCAAACACCCCCCACACTGTGCCCATTCAGTGGGAGCCTCCCTTCACTCCCCGTCTCTCGTTCCCCCTCTCCCCAGCTTGAATTGAAATGAGTTTTTCTCCTATGTGGGCATGCATTAAATCGTCTAACGGCTTCATAGTAGTATTGAGTACATTGGATAATTGCTTTTCTGTTCTTATGATACTTTACTAAGAAGAATGTGTTTCAACTCCATCCAAGTTAATACAAAAGATGTGAAGCCACCATCTTTTTAATGGCTGAATAGTATTACATGGTATACATATACCACAATTTGTTAATCCATTTTTGAGTTTATGGGCATTTAGGTTGTTTCTGCAACCTGGTGATTATAAATTGAGCTGTGATAAACAATCTAGTGTAAATGTCCTTATGGTAAAATGATTTTTTTCTTCTGAGTAGAGGCCTCGTAGTGGGATTGTGGGGTCGAATGGGAGATCTAATGTGAGATCTTTGAGGATTCTCCGTACTTCTTTCCAAAGATATTGTATTAGTTTGTACTCTCACCAACAATGCAAAATTGTTACCCTCTCTCCACATCCACCCCAGCATCTGCAGCTTTGGAACTTTGTGATGTGGGCTAATCTTACTGGAGTTAGGTAGTGTCTCTGGGTGGTTTTAATTTGCATTTCTCTGATGATTAGGGACGATGAACACTTTTTCATATGTTTGCTAGCCATTCATCTGTCTTCCTCAGAGAAGGTTCTGTTCATGTTTCTAGCCCCATGATATATGTGATTGTCAGCTCTTTTTTTGTTGATTAATTTGAGGTCTCCATTGATCCTGATTATCAAGCCTTTGTCAGATTTGTAAAATGCAAATACCTTTTCCCATTCTGAAGGTTGTCTATTTGCTCTCATTGTTGCTGTGCGGAAGCTTTTCAGTTTAATTAAGTCCCATTCGTTTATTTTTGTTGTTACGATTGCCATGGAAGTCTTTTTCATAAAATCTGTCCCCAGGCCAACATCTTCAAGAGTTTTTCCCACACTTTCTTCTAGGATTTTTATTGTTTCATGCCTTAGATTTAAATCTTTTATCCATCTTGAATTAATTTTTGTAAGTGGTGAGAAGTGCAGGTCCAGTTTCGGTCTTTTGCATGTGGCTGTCCAGTTCTCGCAGCACCATTACCGCGTAGGGATTCTTTCCCTCAGTGTCTG
>CAUYRH010117470.1:0-42601 GCA_963574655.1 Perodicticus potto | reverse complement strand
TCATATCATTCATCTCTTATTTGATTCTGTTTTTGGATTTCCTTTTGGCTATTTTCCACTTCATCAGCAGTTTCCTTCATTGTTTTCATCATCTGTATTCTAAATTCCCTTTCTGTCATTTCTAACATTTCTTTATAGGTGGAATCCTCTGTAGTAGCTACTTCATGGTCCTTTGGGGGGGTTGCTCTGGACTGGTTTTTCATGTTGCCAGGATTTTTCTGCTGATTCTTCCTCATGAGTGATTTATCTGTTTCCTTGCCCTAATTTTCCTTTCACTTCCTCTTGCTCTTTAAGTTGCTGTGCCTCTGGACTAGGGTTTCGATGAGTCCAGGTCTCCACTGTTTTTTGTCCTCCTCATGGGGTCTAAAAGTCTCGCTGACTCCCTGTTCCTCAAAGGGATGTTTCTGGGCAGATCCCACCAGCCAGAGATGCTTGGAATCTTCTTTCCCCAGACTCACCATGCCCAGTTGCAAGGAAGCTGTTACTCAGCCGCCATCTTGCTCCACAAGTCCCCCTAATTAATATTTTTAATTCTTTCAATACCTTTCCTGTCTTTGCACTTTTTAAAGATTTATTTTTGTAATTTTTTACCTTAATTTTTATTAAATCATAAATGGATACATTTATGGAGTACGATGTGATGATTTAATATACAATGTATAATGCTTAAATCAAACAGATTAACAGCTATCACCTCACTTATTTTTTGTGATGAGACATTTATAATGTACTGTCAGTTGTTTTGAAATGTACCCTAGCATTGTGCACATTAGGTGAGATCCCACCAAATACCCCTCCCTCCACTTGCCCTCCCTCCGCCCCTCCCCTCTTCCTTCTCTACCCTTCTCCTCTCTGGACTAGATTTGTGTTTTATCATTCATATGAACATGTAAGTGATTATATATTGGTTTCATAATAGTACTGAGTACACTGGATACTTTTTCCCCCATTTTTGAGATACTTTACTAAGAAGAATATGTTCCACCTCCATCCAGGTAAACATAAAAGCTGTAAAGTCTCCATATTTTTTATGGCTGCATAGTATTCCACGGTATACATATATCACTATTTTTTTTTTCAGACATAACCTGAAGCTTTCACCCTGGGTAGAGTGCTGTGGCATCACAGCTCACAGCAACTTCCAACTCCTGGGCTCAAGCTATTCTCCTGCCTCTGCCTCCCAAGTAGCTGGGACTACAGGTGCCCGCCACAACGCCCAGGTATTTTTTTGTTGCAGCTGTCATTGTTGTTTGGCAGGTCCAGGCTGGATTCGAACCTGCCAGCCCAGGTGTATGTGGCTGGTGCCTTAGCCGTTTGAGCCACAAGCCAGGGGCCAAGCCGTATACCACAATTTGTTAATCCAGTCATGGGTTGATGGGCATTTGGGCTGCTTCCATGACTTGGCAATTATGGATTGGGCTACAATAAACATTCTGGTGCAAATGTCTTTGTTGTAAAATGATTTTTGTTCATCTCGGTATATACCTAGTAATGGAATTGCAGGATTAAATGGTAGGTCAACTTTTAGTTCCTTGAGAATTCTCCAAATATCTTTCCAAAAAGGCTGTATTAGTTTGCAATTCCACCAACAGTGTAGAAGTGTTTCCTTCTCTCCACATTCACGCCAAACCAATATCTGCAGTGTGGGGATTTTGTGATGTGGGCTAATCTTACTAGAGTTATGGTGCTGGGTGAACTGGTTGGCAACCTGCAGAAGACAAATTGGACCCTTACCTTTCACCACTAACAAAAATTGATTCTCACTGGATAAAAGACTTAAGACATGAAAACATAAAAATACTAGAAGAGAGTGCAGGGAAAACGCTTGAAGATATTTGCCTGGGAAAATATTTTATGAGGACCCCTGCCTCCCCGCGATTGAAGCAACACCAAAAATATTATTACTGGGATCCGATCAAGCTAAAAAGCTCCTGCCCAGCTAAGGGCACTGCAAGTAAAGTAGACAGCCTTCAGAATGGGAGAAGATTTTTGCAGGTTATGATTCTGATAAAGGTCTGATAACTAGAACCTACAGAGAACACAAATAAATCAATAAGAACAAACCCCATTTCTTTGTGGGCATAGACTGGAACAGAAGTTGCTCTGAAGATGACAGGTGAATGGCCAACAAACACGTGAAAAATGTTCATTATCTTTAATCATCAGAAAAATGCAAATTGAAACCACTTTTGAGGTATCACCTAACTCCAGGAAGATTAGCTCACATTGCATTTTTTTTTTTTTTTTTTGCGATTTTTGGCCAGGAATGGGTTTGAACCCACCACCTCCGGCGCATGAGGCCGGCACACTACTCCTTTGAGCCACAGGCGCTGCCCTACATTGCATTTTTGTCAGCTGCTCAGATCAGTGCATAGAGAAGGAAGCCACAGTGTGAGATAGATGTTCATCTGAGTATCTTTAACATTTATGGTCTCAGCACCTGTAGTTCAGTGGTTAGGGTGCTGGCCACATACATCAGGGCTCAAACCTGGCCCAGGCCTGCTAAACGACAACTGCAACAAAAAAATAGCTGGCATTGTGGTAGGCGCCTGTAGTCCCAGCTACTTGGGAGTCTGAGGCAAGAGAATCGCTTAAGCCCAGGAGTTTGAGGTTGCTGTGAGCTGTGATGCCACAGCACTCTACCAAAGGGCGACAAAGTGAGACTGTCTCAAAACAAACCTAACATTTATGGGCTGCTTTTCTGTGCCAGGACTATGTTCACCCTTCAGTATACATTGCAAAATCTCACCTCCTTACAAGCAGCCTGTAAGGTGAGTATTAACATATAACTGCATTTCCCTAAACAGGGAAGGTAAGACTGACACATAAAAGGCTCCCTGGCAGAGCACTAGTTGGAATGAGGTGTGATGAAGCCCATGCACTTAAGATGCAGCTACAGATGAATTCAGTCAAATGAAAACATCTTAACATTTACTATTTAAAAAGCACTCTAACTTGCCACTTTATTTTGATGGCACCAAAATTTTATAACCATCTAAGCCAGTGGTTCTCAATCTTCCTAATGCCGCAATCCTTTAATACAGGTCGCCACCTGCAGGTTGAGAACCGCTGATCTAAGCATTGTATGGGCTTCTATGACATATTTTTCTGTCTCTTCAAAAATTTATTTTTGTCGTCCTCTGTTACAACAGTAAGGCTGGATCTGGGAGTGATGAGACAAAAAGCCACACACTCTCCTGTATCCCCCAGTCTCAGCACCCAGCAGGGAACCAACAGAGAATGAACCAGACAAAAAAAAAAGTGCTCTGCAGAGTCGCAGCCCTGGCACCACCAGGCATCACAATGAAAGACACAGAAACTGTTGAAGATCAACGGTTCCCAGAGGATCAGAGCACTCCTGGGATAATTACAAATTCAGAACTCCTAGCAATTTTTCTAGTGGAAGCACCCCCACGGCTGTTCACCTGTGGAACCCCCCGTTTGGATTCACCGATCTCAAATAAACCTGCGTCCTACAGAAAAACTTTCAACGCTGAAGAACTCTCACTGGAAGTCGCAAGTGTTGTCCCCCCACCATCTCAAAACTCACCAGGATCCCTAAAGAATCCACTTTCTAATAAAATGTTTAACATTCCTCCCTGATTTTTTCTTTTTCTCCACAACTTTTCTCAGGATGCCTGGCTACTCTCACGTATTCAAACTTAGGATGACCTCCTTGAAGCCTGTAAACATCTGCGGCTACAGGGCACCTTCCAAGACTTTCTCCCTGAAGAAACCCAATTTTTCTTCTTCCTTCTTTTTCCCCTTCTGTCGATTCTGGCCTTTCTCCCCTACCCATCGACCTCAACTGATGATTATCGTCACTAATTATAATCCTTTTCATTTTCAGTTACAGATCAGCAATTCTCTGCCTCATCTCTCGATTTATTGACCAGTCATCCGAAAACTGCTCATATTTTCGCCTGAGTACCAACCAGCTCAGACTGAAAATCCAGAAATATTCCTATAAACGTCACTCCCCTTTCCCCTCCCATTCTTTTTTTCTTTTGCAGTTTTTGGCCGGGGATGGGTTTGAACCCGCCACCTCCAGCGTATGGGGCCAGCGCCCTACTCCTTTGAATCACAGGTGCCGCCCCCTCCCATTCTCTTTTTAGAGTCAGTCCACTCAGCTCCCTCCTCCTACAGGAAGCAGCCTAAGAGACACCATGAATATCACCCCCACCTCCTTATAATACATTAGGGAGACAGGAATGACAGATCAGGTTACCCACCAAGCCGGGAAGGATCCCTTTCCTGGGAAGCATGTCCCTCTCATGAAAAAGTGAAGAGACCAATCCAGACCTCCCTAACCTTTTCCCACCTACCTGCCCAGGTAAAGCTACGGATGGACCTATGCCCTAACCCTTTAAATCCCCTTCTGCCATAGCGCACGTGTGGATTTTTCCCTAGTCAAGAATGTCACCCCACCTGCACCCCAGGTGGAATAAAAGCTACTTTGATTGAAAAAAAAATTTTTTTTGCCAATGCATACTCAGACATTGCCTCTCCAGTAAATAAGCCCATGTCTTCTCATCTTTCAAATTTATTTGAAATAAATTTTAAGTTCTTTACCTTCAACATTGCTATAGGGATATTTTTTTTTGAGACAGAGCCTCAAGCTGTCACCCTGAATAGAGTGCCGTGGCATCCCAGCTCACAGCAACCCCCAATTCCTGGGCTCAAGCGAGGCTCCTGCCTCCGCCTCCTAAGTAGCTGGGACTACAGGTGCCCGCCACAACGCCCGGCCATTTTTTGGTTGCAGCTGTCATTGTTATTTGGTGGGCCCGGGGGTTGGATTCGAACCCTCCAGCTCAGGTGTATGTGCCTGGCGCCTTAGCCAGTTGAGCCACAGGCGCCGAGCCAGGGATATTTTCAAGAACCAAATCAAAAGATCATCAGAGTGCAAATGTTATAGATTATCTTCCAGTAATTAAAATTGTTTTTGAATAATTCTTTAATGTGGTTCAAACTTAAAAATTGATTCATTTATTTATATATTACATATAATTATATATATAAAAGTAAAGTTTCCTTTTTACCTATTCTTCTCCCATCATTTTCTTTCCTCATATAATGCTTTTAGTTGCTTCTTTACTGTTCCAGTTATTTTATGTATATACTAGTAAGTACATGTGTGTGCGTGTCTGTCTTTCTATCTATAATATTTTCCCCATTTCTATTTGGCACAGCCACTTGGATATATTTAAAATAAAAAAGAACAACAAACTTTTGGTAAACGAAATTTAATACAACCATATAGTCAAGTAATAATGGTTAAAAGACATTTTATTAGATATAACAACTTAAAAAATTAAACTATGCAAGAATTATATTTAAACAAAATATACTACATGTGCTACAACTGAATAGAGAATAATGAAATACAAAGCTTTTCTTTTTTTCTTTCACTGTGAAGATTCTGGATCTTCTAATTGAAAGCAAATGACTTTTGGCTGCCAGAGGTCTGTACTAGTTGTAAAGCAGATTATACTTTTGTTTAACATTAAAATTGTGCTGTCGTAGATTAGCAGTTCTCAACCTGTGGTTCACGACCCACAGGAACTGTTATTAAAGGGTTGCGGCATTAGGAAGGTTGAGAACCACTGTCTTAGATAGATATGGAAATTTTCAACAAAGTTTTTAAATAAAGAAATTATGGGGAGGGGTGATGGGAACAAGAAGAGTAAGTGCTTTTTCAAGAAGGTCTAATGAAAAAGCCTGCAGAGAAAAAAAATAGTACATAAGAAGGGAACAAAATTAAGCAGATATACTTTCGTTACATTAGATGTAGATATTGTAAATGACATTTTACAAGAGTTTAATCAGTGTAAGATAAATATCTGAGTATCTGAAACAGCACCTAGGTATCAAAAAATAAAAACAAAAAATATAATAAAAACTCCACTCAACAACCTCCCGTAACATTTTCATTCTGCCAAGCAACCACATGGTTGATGTTCATTAAAAAATTTAAGAAGGGTTAAGTTTAGTCTGTAGGAAACAAATATGAACCTTTTCTAAGGTAAGCTTTATTTAGATTGGAAACGAGTTGAAATAGTACTAGAAAACTTAAGGCACATAAACAATTCAGGTGCAGTTGTTTTAAGAACATTAAAACAAACTCTTTGGAACTGTATATAAAATAAGTTATGACTGTTGCTGTTCTGAAAAATTATGATCATCTTTTAGCACTAGGTAAATTTAATATCTAAGGCCATCACACAAATGTAAAACATTCATATAAAACATTTAAAAATGCCTAAAGTATGTTGCAAACATCTCTGGAATTATCAAATCACACTCCTGGCTCAAATGTTTCTGGTGCCTAGCATCAGATGTGACGGTAAGTTTAGCAGGCTAGTTAAACCTACTGCCTTAAAGGTCAACCAAATCGCCCCTTTCTGGTTACTTGGTATGGTAAATTTATTTATTCAACTAAAAAGAATAATGGGGTGAGAGGTGGCTTTCAATATGATGCACAAAAACTTCTAATAAGGCCAAAACTATGTTGAGGTTAACTGGTGTCTTGAGTTTACTAAAACAAAGGCAGTCCATAGGAAGCCTGTAAGAGACATTATCTTGTCATTCTGCACCACATCAAGTTTTCCCTCTTTGAAAACACAGTTTGAAGTAGATGTTGTCTTTTCCACATATAACTCTCAAGACATAAAAGGCACACACAAACAATTCAACCCCTCTCTTTTCATATATGGATTCTCACAGCAATTAAAAAAAAAATAATCTATTGCCATATCCAGACAACAGGGAAAAAAAAAAACTGAAACACATATACCTGGTTTGCATATTGACAAAAGTGGTATAATTAAACCTTTGTCTTTCCTGAGTTTCAAAAAGGGTATTTGATAAAGATACATAAATAATTCGTATTCATAAAATAAAATGTATCAGTCCACAAAACATTTTCATCTTTCTAATATAAAAGAATGAATGTTTAATCACTGCCACATGTGAAGCCTTTTTATACCAAATTAAATTTACTGTAGAATCATAAATTGAAGGTTATTTAGTCATAGCACTTTAAATACCCCAAACAGGCAAAAGTGACAAGTTAATACCCTCCCTGAGTATTTACATCGTCTTTTCTTAACACCTGGCTTAAATGGAGTAAATACCTATATTTCAGTCATTTACAAAAAAAAGTTACTGAAGATTCAATAGGCTATCATTTCATGCCTGTGCAGTAAAGTCAGTAGTAAGATAAGACAAGGACAGAAGTTGTTCTGCTATAAAAATTAGATCACTTTGCAGCTCACTCACATAGAGGAAAACATGGAAAATAGTTAATGTTCATAAAAAAAAAAAAACCCACAAAAAATCCAACAGTACTTTTTTGTTGCTCCATAAAGTATACCTTTGAATTCCATTTCCAACTGAGGTATCGCAGCTAGGTTTAGCTAACTCTTCTCTTCTTTTTTTGGGGGGGGATTGTCTCACTATGTCGCCCTCGGTAGAGTGCCTTTGTGTCACAGCTCACAGCCACCTAAAGCTCTTGGGCTTAAGTGAGTCTCTTGTCTCAGCCTTTCAAGTAGCTGGGACTACAGGCGCCCACCACAAGGCCCGGCTATTTTTTTTTGGTGGTGTTGTTGTAGTTGCAGTTGTCATTGTTGTTTGGCAGACCTGAGCTGCGTTCAAGTGTATGTGGCTGGCGCCCTAGCCGCTGAGCTACAGGACCCTTATTGAAACCAAATGTATTATATAGATTCTGACTGTATACAAGTCATTACTAATACTCATCATGTACTTTCAAATGTAAAAAAAGCTCTCGAAATGCCCAAATAAACGTCTTCTGAAATTGAATTTAAAATGGTTAACTAATTTTCATTTTATGTGGTTTTTAAATGATTATCACAGACTGCTAAAATTCTTGGTGTATGTAAATATGTGTGCATACAACCATACTATCTACCTATAATATATACACTTGTGCATATATACATACAAAAAGGCTCATATGAAGATAACCTATCAAAATAAAAATTTGTCAACTATGTGATGACGGACTGAATATAAACACACACCAGTTTGGCTGATATAGTCCCCTTTTGATATGCTAATTATACTCTAAAATTCTTTTCTATTTTATCAAAGCTAACACCATTATTTATCAAGAATTAGCATAGGAAAATAAATAATTTTGAAAAATTAAAATGTCAGTTGGAAGATTCAGGTGTGGTGGCTCATGCCTGTTAATCCTAGCACTGTGGGAAGCTGAAGTTGGAGCACTGATTGAGGCTAGGAGTTCAAGACCAGCCTGAACAACAAAGCAAGATCTTGTCTCTATAAAAAACAGAAAAATTAGCTGAATATGGTGGCAAGCATCCGCAGTCCCAGCTACTCTGGAGGCTGAGGCAGGTAGATCACTTGAGCCCACGAGTCTGAGGTTGCTGTGAGCTATGATGATGCCACTGCACTCTAGTCTGGGTAACAGAGAGAGACTCTGTCTCAAGAAAAAAAATCAGTTGGGTAACTTTAAACATAGTTACTTAATTTTCTAGAATTCAAGCTAAGTTCTTGGTGGCCTTCCACATAAATTACACCTACTTAATTTATTTAGTTTTAAATTATGTAGAGAAAAAAATATTATTGATATGAGGCCTGCAGTTAAACCAATTTTTTAGGATATCATTTCAAATTTACCATATTAAAACACATAGATATTAAAATAAATGTATAACAAAATAAAAGTAAATAGTTAATATTTTTATGATAGACAAAAATAATAGAATACAAAGTTACTTTGATAAAGTCTTTTTTATGTGAAGTCTCTATATTTATGAATGGGCAAGATCTTACAAAAAAACACGAGACATAACTCATACATACAATCTTCAGCATTTACAAAACACTTTTTCATACATTATCTCATTTACTCTAAAGAACTTCTGACCTAAATAGGTTTTATTATCTATACAAGTGTAACACAGTAGATGTTTACTCTAAAATTAAAGTATCCCAATTATACAACTATCTTTCAACTGAAATGATAGAAAATTTGTTTTCTGAATTTCTCTGATAGTTATTACAAAAAGGTATCTATCATTTTAAAATTATGATTTAAAAACTAAAAATTCGTAAGTTTTTTTAAACTTTTCCTGAGATTTTTGATTCTAGCTAACCATTAAAGCATTGATGTTTCCAATGTCTATTTGAAATCTCTGTATCGTTCTAAGGTGAGAAAAAAAATGTTTACCAATGTTAGGTTTTTGATTACAACCTTAGTTTTAATATGAACCTGGTGACATTGTTATCACTTTCATCATTGCTCCTATGACAAAGAATATACAATTAAAGTGTGAGTGACAACAGTGACTGGGAATTCAGAATAGAGCAGGCTAACTAGAACATCCCTAAAATGTTGTAAATTATATCTGTCCACCCAGAATTATGATAATCACTTATGCTATATGATAATCACTATAGCATATTCCTGTTGTATCTATTTGCCTTAGGAAAAAAAATTTACTGTCTCTGAGAACTGATAAGCTTTATGAACTGAAGTTGAGATAACTAGACAAAAGTGATTTGTTGTTTAGAAGCTTGAAATGTTGATCAATATTAAAATATTGGGTACTCAATGGATGACTTATTTTGGAAGATGGGAACTACTACTAAATTTTGGGGGTTGCAGCTAATTTTAAAAGAAAAATGGACCCACTGAGATAGGTGGTCCCTGTTTAATCCTATTAAAGATACCTTAGTTGTAGAGACTGTCAGGATTTCTGGCTGCTTATAAGAAAGTAGGATAACCTAAGGAAGAGGTCCTCACACAAAGCACCATACTAATGAGGCCAAACCCCACTGGGCCAGGGAGAAAGCCTGTCCTAGTTTCTCACAAGACAATATCGCAAATTGGATTTTAACTCATTTATTAGGTTCAAGAAAAGGTGCTTCCTTAGAGGACTTAGAGATGATGTATAAAAACTTTGAGAACCACTATAAATATTTTTCTTCAATGGTTACTTAATTTTTCTGAGAAATTAACCTGCAATTTAAATTCCCCTGGAGATTTACTTTTTTCTATCTTCTACCTAACCCTCCAACCCCATTAAATATTAACATGTTTAATGTAAGTCAGCAATTCTAAGAATAAAGTCATAGTAATTAGTATTTTATGATATGTGACTTGTTTTCACTGTATTTTTATCAATGACAGAAATAAAACCTTCAATAAAAAAAACCTATGACAAAGATTTTTAAAACTTATTTTTTCCCCTTAGAATGCATTCTAAGCATTACATGATTCAACCTAAATGTAGCCTCAAGTCATACAATTTTCTCTACATATATGACACAATAACAAATATACAGTCTTGCACATAAGCATCAGTAAATGAAGAGACTATTCACAAGTTCCTAAAACATATACAGACATTATTTTCTACTCCACACAGCCTTCTTACAAATTCGTAAAAAAGAACACTCTCAAAGGCCAAGCAACAACAACCATTACCTTTAACAAAAAAAAGTTCTTTTTTTTACTTACAGGGAAGGCTTTATTTCAGTTTGAAAGACTGCTTATTTGGGGGAGAAAGGCGCCAAATTATTATTTTTACTATTTTTTGTATAAGGTACAAAGGAGGTAAAGTCAAGTTCGCACTCTGGAGTTGTAACAACATCCCATCTTGGATTCGTGTGGCTTCTTGGGTGAGGTATCCGGGCTTTAGAGCTTAAAGCATTTCTCATTGTATCTATGAATAGTCACACAGCCATGATAGGACACTGGCCTGGGCATTGCAGCTACCCCTGTGATGATACTTGTTGCAGGATCATAACAGAGAATAGTGTCTGTGGCTTCTCCATTTTCCCGTCTTCCACCCAGGATATATATTTTACCATTACACACAGACATACCACAGTTTTCCTGTTTAACCAAATATAAAAAAAAAAAAAAAATTAACCATTTAAGATAAGGGATTTGGTAACAAACTGCAAAGTAAATGATGCTTTAATACAGTCAAAAAATAAGGAGATAATAAGCTACACTCCCTTATCTTGTCCTGGATAATTTTGAGTGTTAAAACAGATTAAATGTTAGTAATTGGGGCCAAGATGTAGAAAGTAGGGTGGGCATGGTGGATTGGTAGAAAGGTTTTACCTTAATGGAAATTAAACAAAAAATATCTTTGAAGAGCTTGGCTTGCTTCTCCATTGCAGGAAGTTTATTATAGAAAGGAGCTATTACATGACCAAGGGGTAGGAACATTATTCATTACATGGGATCCCCCACAAGTTGAATGAATGAATGAAAAATGTATAACCAAATTAACAAAACAGCGTTATTAGGGGCTTTGGCTGAGACATAGGAATGAAGCAAAAAATATTTTATAGTTAACTTCCCTTTCATTCCTGACTAAATTTTGCTCTTACTCTGAGAGTAATTTTTCAAAGGAAGAATTGACACTAAAAATTAGCTTGCTATTACATGGATCTGGTTATGTGCAGACCAAATATTCTTCCATTTACATTTCATTTTAATTTAGAAAGTTAGTGTATCTTATTATCCATATTCCACAGAAACACCAATAAAAAAGGTTTTACCACCAAGTTCAGTAAGCATTTTTACTTGACCAGATTTGTTGTATATAAATTTCACTCTTGTAGAAAAAATCAAATCTTGGTGGACTTATGTAGTAAAAGGCTACTATGTTCAGGCCTGAAAGAATTATTGAGTACTTAAAAATGCCTATATCAAGAGTTTATTATACCCAGAATGACTTGGCCCATTATCATTAATGAATGACATTTTATCCAAAATACCACACTACCATGAATTGATCCAATAAGGGCAATACTATATAATATTTTTTCATGTAAAGTACAATGAGCTCTTTCCATGAATTCTAAAAGTTATGAATATAACGAAAACAAAACATCCTTAATTTTCAGATATAAGCTAGTCCCCCTAGTGAACCTTACAGTTGCTGTAGTGATGATGATACTACAACAATATATAATCACATGATCTGGATATAAATGCAATTTCAAATAATAATCAGAATAAATGAAACAAGCAATCTTTGAATTAGGAAATTATTTCTACCAGATACAGATGTAATAATTCATTTTACACTACATAAAATACTTACTGTTTATTCACACTATGTGTTTATTTACACTATGTGAAAAACTTACTCTTCACTCAGGAGTAAGGACAGTTTTTAATGTCATTTTAAAAAACTGAAATAAAACATAATCCTAATTTTATAAAAAAAAAGGAAACATCTCCTTCATTATTTTGGATGCTTAAATGTTTTTTTTTGTAGAGACAGAGTCTAACTTTATTGCCTTTGGTGGCATCGCACAGCTCACAGCAACCTCCAACTCCTGGGCTTAGGCGATTCTCTTGCCTCAGCCTCCCAAGTAGCTGGGACTACAGGTGCCCGCCACAACGCCCGGCTATTATTTTATTGCAGTTCAGCCGGGGCCAGGTTTGAACCTGCCACCCTCGATATATGGGGCCGGCACCCTACCCATATCCTCCCTGGATGCTTAAATGTTAAAATGCCAACGATTCCCCCACCCCTGGAATCAGATTTTTCATTTAATTATTCTAATCTTTAATGACATTTTAAAAGCTGGTCTACTAAAAAAACAAAAACAAAACCTTCAATATTGACTTTAAAAATTACTCCCTCCCCCATTTTTTAAAAAGATGGTCCTAACAGAAGTTAAAAAGCAAAATATGTTTAGAATAAGAATAAGAAGCGTGCGAGAGGTAGCGGGATCCTTGCCTGTATCCTCCACACACACAAAGAATAAGACGTGTGGCTTTCAGGAATTAGGCAAAGTCAAGAGGCATGGAAATACAGAAAGACAATCAGAGAACTAGGCTGGGTCCATCAGGACTGTAAAAAAAGAATTCATTTTTTTCATCATTTTTTTTGTTGTTGTTGTTTTTGTTTTTGAGACAAGAGTCTCAAGCTGTCGCCCTGGGTAGAGTGCTGTGCTATCACAGCTCACAGCAACTTCAAATTCCTGGGTCCAAGCAATTCTCTTGCGTCAGCCTCCCAAGTAGCTGTGACTACAGGCACCCGCCAAAAATGCCCAGCTATTTTTTGGCCTGGGCTGGATTTGAACCTGCCAGCTCTGGTGTATGTGGCTGGCACTTTAGCCGCCTGAGCTACAGGTGCTGAGCCTGTTTTTCACCATTTAATATTCTAAAGAGTTTTAAAAAAGCAATAGCTCTGGACTCATTTAACTGCCTATAATGAAATTAGTTCAATCTGTTCTTTTGAACTGATTAGCATTAAAAAGGTGGGCCTTATAAATGGTTCAAAAATTACCTATCAGTAATGTACACACTAGCATACTTAGTAGAATTGGCAGTAAGAATGAAGAGGGAAGAGAAGATAATCCCCCAAATCCCAGTACTAGATATGGACTTCAGTGTTTTGTGTTCGCTATATTTAATAACTTCTGATCTAAGTGTTTTTTCCCTTAGGATTTCTAAAGTTAATGTTCTTGTTTAATTAGAGAAAATGTGCCATGTGTGTCCTGTTGCTTATTTTTCCTTAGTTTTATCTCAATAATCTAGTTAAAAACACATTCATTGTAAGCCCTACATAAAACTAGATGATGGCTATTATCTTCCTAAACTCTGTTAGCAGTTTTTACAGAATAGCCAAGTTGCAAATGAATAGTGATTCTTCATCAACATTGACCATAATTAAGAGTCTTACATGGTAGGGCATACTTTCCTCTCCACCGGGTTGGAGATTGTGCTTTCCAGGAGAGGCCACTGCACTAGAGAAAGATCATCAATTTTACTTAAATGTAAAATACTCATTCTGTACCCTAAAGATGAAGAGCCTATTTTGCTCTTGTGTCTCATTTATCAGTTGGAGCAATGTTGTTCCAAATATATTACTAACTAGAGACTATCCCGCAGCATCAGCAACTTTAGAAAAATGATACTACACTCAAACTATTTGCCATCTTTATAGTCTATCTGTGCTGTACCTCTTATGTATTCTGCATGTAAGATTATCCTAGGCTTGGCACCCATAGCACAGTAGTTAAGGCACTGCGCCAGCCACATACATCAAGGCTGGCAGGTTCGAACCCAGCCTGGGCCAGCTAAACAACAATGACAACTGCAACCAAAAAATAGCCAGGTATTGTGATGGGCACCTATAGTCCCAACTCCTTGGGAGGTTGAGGCAAGAGAATCACTTAAGCCCAAGAGCTGGAGGTTGCTGTGAGCTGTGACATCAAAGCACTCTACTGAGGGCAATATAGTGAAACTCTGTCTCAAAGAAAATGATTATCTGGCGGTGCCTGTGGCTTAGTGAGTAGGACACTGGCCCCATATACCGAGGGTAGTGGCTTTGAACTCAGCCCCGGCCAAACTGAAAAAAAAAAGTAGCCGGGTGTTGTGGCAGTTATCTGTGGTCCTAGCTGCTCGGGAGGCTGAGGCAAGAGAATTGCCTAAGCCCAAGAGCTGGAGGTTGCTATGAGCTATGATGCCATGGCACTCTACTGAGGGTGACAAAATGAGACTCTGTCTCTAAAAAAAAAAAAAAAAATCTTAAAATTAGGTCCCTCTGTGACTTCACTTCTTCATTTCTTTTACTTATTCAATAATTGCAAGATATGTATCAGATGAGTTAGAACAAATAGTTTCCTCAAGAAGGCTGAATTTCAGTATAGAAATAGATAATGTATACCTGTAGGGGAATCTATGATTGCCACATAGAAGTGTTTTAAGTACTTTAATAGATGAGAGAAAAAAGATCAATTTTGGCCAAGGGAAACTCGGTTTGCTATACTACCAAGTGGTTCTTGAAATTTGAGTAGAATTATTACACAAGTAGAGAAGGTAAAAAAGGCATGAGAAGCTAAGAGAACAGCATGAATATTTATGATCTGTTTAGAGAACACAAATAACAGATACTTAATGTAACTGGGGTAAAGTTATATAGAAAGTAAAGCTGAAAGAGCAATCAAAGGCCAGAAAATAGAAAGTCTAGAATGACATAGTAAAACTTTTGGATTTTATTCAGTCTGTTTCTAATCAGGGAGGAGACATAATTAGACTTGTTGGTAAATAATTGGTGTCAAAAGGGTGAGAGACAAGATATTAGAGAGAGCCTAATGTGCACGTTGTGAGGGTATATAACATGGCCCCTGGGTCAAGGGCTCTTCTACAAAAGGGAAGCGAGAACAACGTAATCTAAAAATTGTACCCTCATATTAATTTAAAAAATAAAAAAAATGGGTGGCGCCTGTGGCTCAGTGAGTAGGGCGCCGGCCCCCATATATCGAGGGTGGCA
Source organism: Perodicticus potto (assembly GCA_963574655.1). Taxonomy (NCBI): domain Eukaryota; kingdom Metazoa; phylum Chordata; class Mammalia; order Primates; family Lorisidae; genus Perodicticus; species Perodicticus potto. Next base: position 27,308 of record CAUYRH010117470.1, on the reverse strand, counting down.
GGTTCAAACCCAGCCCTGGTTGAACTGCAACAGAAAAATGGCTGGGCATTGTGGTGGGCACCTGTAGTCCCAGTTACTCCTCTGTCTCTAAAAAAAAAAAAAATAATAATAATAAAAAAAAAAACTGGAAAAAAGATATTAGAGAAATAAAAACTAATTAGATATTATTGTTTTTGTTTAGGTAAGAACTGATGAACTTAAAAGTAAGAACAATAGGAATGGGAAAAATGAGAGAAATTCTGAGGATATAAAACTGATATGCTGGATTGATTTAATTTAAGAGAAAATGAAGCATATCTAATAAATTAAGGGTCTCGGTTGTTTGGAAATATTTAAAAAGTAGGGTTGGGCATGAAGATGAGTTCTAGTTTAAGTTTAAAGTTTTGTAACATACATGAGAAATACCAAATAGGAAGTTGGAAATTTGAGTTTGGACCACAGGAGAGAGGCTTTGACAGGGATAAAGATGTGGAAGTGATCAGTACCATCAGATGAGATCACTGAAGAATCGAGTATTAACTGGGAAGAAGGCAGAGGAAAGAGGCTCAAAGATCACCCATATTTAGGTAATGAGTGGAAAAGAAGAGAATATGTATGAGGGCAAGGAGATTATTAGTCGATCTTAGCACAAAATTTCTAGAGTGGTGTGAGTAGAGCTAGGCTTGCAGCAGTAGAAGCATCAAGCATTTTGGTGGTGGAAAGAAAGAGAGTAGGTCGAGGGAAGGCCTTTTTGGCGTGGCAGTGGAGGCAGTGGGTAGGACTCCAGGTGGACTGTGTGGATGAAAGAAACCTGAGCACAACCATTTCCTTTATAACAAAAACAAGTTACCTAGCTATTAGCCAAAGAAGTAACCAGTTTGGGAATATTTCCTTCCTTTTGAAATATGAGACAGAGAAGAGATAAGGGCTGGAGTAGGATTCTGAAAAAGGTCCAGAGGAAAAAACCATCAACAGCCCAAGTGCAACATCCCATGGTGACCATACGATGGGAAAAAGGAAGCTATTGCAATAAAACAAGTCATTGGTGTGAGTTCAAAACAGGTATATCATAATGCTTTATGTGTTTTTTTTTTAAATTATAAAATAATTTATGGACACATGAAATATTTTAAATGTAAATTCCAATGTTGTAATAATGATCTTTACTTGGTCCCTCTTAAGACTTAGATTTATCTTTTTTGGACTTTTTTCTGTTATTACCTGTCGGCTGAATGTATTCTGCACATGCATCCAGTAATCTTCAACTGGATCATAACAGTATATTGCCTTGGTCAGTCCACCAGCAACATATATCAGGTTGTTTAGGGATACAGCTGTTATACACCTCTTGGCAATTGGGATAGCTGCACGAAGTAGCCAAGAATTGGTTTCTGGATCATAAGATTGAACCTAGTAACACATACGAATATTTAATTATAATTTATAAATGAGAATATAAATTTATATAATAAAAAGCCTACCACTGCACAGAAACATGATTAAAAATAAAATCCCATTAACTTAGAGAATTAAGGAAGGTTAGTGTGATAGTAGAATTTCTGAATTATGAAAATTCTCAATAGAAATACAAATTTATTACTGTCAAGCAGAATAGAAAAACAGATTATTTCTAGGATGAATGGTTACTAGGTTTGATTTACTTATTTCCACCAGAATTAAAAATCTAAAAATTAAGTTATATGGGATAACTATACCTCAATCTGAATACAATTTCCTTATACGTTTAGGGAGTCCTTTCTTCAGAAGAACACAATTAACTTCAAATTCAGTACACTTCAAATTATCACAAAGTCTGAATTAAAGAATTCTAAGTAAATAACATTTAACACATTAAATTTACTTTAGAAAAAAACTGAGTGATGAAATTCAGTTAACGATGCTAAGCCAATTAGTCATTAGACACATTTTTCCAGAATAAACACGGTATTATTCCTGAGACGTCAATACAGCTATGGTCTTTTCTCCTAAGAATTCAATGAACTGCAGCAACTTTGAGTCATCCTCTATTTACACTACAGGTTTCCTTTTCTATTCTCTGTCCTAAGAAGTAATATGCAATTATGCAGAAGATGACCCATTTGGAAGCAATGTATTTACTGTGTCTCACCCTTTGCTAATTCACTTCCCAAGTGTGTTTTGTGTGAATAATTTTTAGATTCTGTAGATGATAGAGGTAAAAGGCTCAGAATAATTTATTAAGCATAAAATCTTGACACTGAGATTAGTCTCATTTCAAAAAGACTGGATCACATTTGTTATAAAAAATTTTTAGATGTATTAAGGCCTCACTTTAGCAACCTAGAATTCAGTATTTTCCCCCAAAAGTGTAAGGTAGTAGACAAGACCCTCTTATACTTAGCAACCTAACTACCTGTTTGATAAGAGCCTTCCGTATTTCCCTTCTTGTATGTACCATTGGTAATTTCTTTAATAGAATATGGCTTACCTTATCAGAACAAGTATTATCATCAGGTCCTCCACCAATCACAAACAATTTGCCTACACAGCTAGTCACTGCAGGAGAACTCACGGCTTCCTTAAGGGGAGCAACTTCAGTCCACCGATTTGAAAAGGAATCGTAGCATTCTACACTGCTAAGTCTGTTTTGCCCATCATAGCCTCCAACAACATATACCTATGTGTAAAATACACAGAACAGTTTTAATTATCAAAAGTCTCAATTCTGAATTAGTTCATTAAAGAATTAAGGGCTTCTTCTCCTTTAAAAACCCCTGATAACCATATTTGCAACATATTTAACTCAAGAGTTTCTAAGATTATTTTTTCAGCCTGTACTACCTACCACCAGAGAGCCTTTTTAGATATTTTTTTCCTAATAGCTACCCATTCAATGAAATTTTAATACTACTGATAAATTGTATTATCTGTTTACCTTACTTTATGTATATCTATGCTTTATACATGAAAGGGTATTGTTTTTTTCACTCCCTAGAACCAATCTTTACTACCTCCTTGGGGGTAATATTGTTCACAATGAAAATTGAATGATACAGCTTAAATATTTATACACATAGATACTGAAATATTTGATTATTATAAAATATTTGAAATGAAATAAAATGAAAACATTATGTATATATTACTAGACTGTAAGAATTTTGAGGTAGCCCTATCTTTTAGCCCCTGAAATGTCTAGAATGTACCTGACTCAAAATGATCTCTGTATCTTAAACGGCTTTCACATACATTTTTCTTTCACAAATATGAATAAGGTAGCACAAATTAATATCTTTATATGACAGGTGAACCAATCAATAAAACTTTTTAATAAAAGAGTCTCAAAGCTGTCACCCTGGGTAGAGTGTAGTGGCTTCATAGCTCATAGCAACCTCCAACTTTTGGGCTCAAGCGATCCTCTTGCCTTAGTTTTTCTTTTTTTTTTGAGACTGAGTCTCCCTATGTCGCCCTTGGTAGACTTCCATGGTGTCACAGCTCACAGCAACCTCAAACTCTTGGGCTTAAGTGATTCTCTTGCCTCAGCCTTCCAAGTAGCTGGGACTACAGGTACCCACCACAATGCATGGCTTTCTTTTTTTGTTGTTGGTGCAGTTGTCATTGTTGTTTAGTTGGCCCGGGCTGGGTTTGAATCCGCCAGCCTCAGCGCTTGTGGCCAGCATCATAACCACTGTGCTATGGGTGCTGAGACTTAACAGTTATTTTAAATTCATTTTGTACAAATAAAAAATATCAAATGACATTACTTTAGATAAATGTATCTCTGCTTTAATGCCAATCAATAAAAAGACAAAAATTGCTTGAATCAGACATTGGCCTGTCTTTGTATTTGCTGTGACTCCTTTAAATTCCAAATTGGGAGAATAAAATATCCGTTCAAAAGTACAGGGCCATTTTCTTTATATCTTCAGTTTATGTACTGAGGTTAGAAATGGAAGGAAGTACAATTTGAATCCAAAATACCCAGAGGGACAGTAAAATGAAGGATTCAGCTGTGCAATTTACTTTGGAAATGTGCCAGCAATAGTAATAGAAAGCGGTTTCTCTTACTTTCCCAAGGAGGACAGCCATTTTATGACGCCATCTGCCTTTGTTTAGAGAGGCAACTCGGATCCAAATATTTAACTGTGAGTTATAAATCCAGACATCACGGCTATTGATTCTTCCACCTTTAAATGCAAAACAATGCATACACAATAATCTATCACCATATATCCACCACCAAGAGATACATGTCACCAAAGCATAGGTAATGAAAACATGAGATTTATTCACCCAATTCAAAAATGAGAATTCAGTTCAATAAATGAAAATAAGGACCTCTTAAAGTTTAATGGAAATAGTTTACAGAGCAGATTTAAAGTTGGCCAATTATCATCTTGAGAAGTAATGATTATAGGCACAAAATAATAAAATACAGGCTATAAAGTTTACAAATGAGATTAATTTAAAAGTTAGACATCAGGAGCACCCAAACAACAGAGTTATCCTAAAAAACATTTTTAAAAATAACCCATTTTTTAAAAAGTATACCACTATTAAAAAAAAAAAAAAAATCAAGCACGTATTGTCATATCATTTAATGGATAGAAATGTAACCATCTGCAAAGCCGGTAAAACTACGTTATCAATTAACAGGCTTTCCACCATAGATAATATAGTTAGACTTTGTAAAAGTCCATCATTTTATTATCTGTCTGATTATAAAGGTAGCATATCGCATATCATAAGGAAGTTCAAGTTAAGAATTAAAAAAAAAAATCGTATTTTATAAACTTTTGGGAGAACTTCAGAAAATGTGGATTCTGTGAGTACTTCTGAGTTTATATACTTCATTGTGTTCCTCAAAACAAAGAGGTAAAAGTTCAAAAAAATTATATTCCATATCTATCTGAGAATATTTAAAATATAGTATGAATGATTAAAGGCATTTTCTGGTGAATATTTTGTAAATTATTCTGCATTATCTGCCTGTTTTTAACAGCAAAACATCATACCCAGTTTTATTTGTTGTATAAATTGATTTGCTTACACACATACTCACACTTTACTATTTTAAGACATAGTTATTATTTAAAATAGCCAACCTTGTTCAAATTTAAAGTAGCTACTGTAAAAATTCTGTATTTACCTGAAACAAGAATGTCATTCCTTAGAGCACACACTGCATACTCTGATTTGGTAAATTCTGGAAGCTTAGCCAAAGACTTCCATTCTCCTGTTACAGGATCATAGCACTCAGTGTATGGAAGATTAAATCCTCCAACACGTTCACATCCTCCAACGACAACTATCACCTCAGAATAGCCAGTGGACCTAAAATAATTATTATTAGAATGCACAATAATATTAAATTAAAATATACTCAAGATTATTTAAAACCCTAGAAACAAACAACATACAATTATTAATCGTTAAGTTTTTTCTCTGTGTATGTGCCAAATACTACGGGTTGGCAATTACTTACTTTGAGAATATTTACAGAGTAGTGACATAATCATTCCACAGAAATTTTCTGTTTTTTTCTTTTGGTTTTGACTTAAAAACTGTAAAGCAGGGTGGCGCCTGTGGCTCAGTGAGTAGGGGACCGGCCCCATATACTGAGCGAACCCAGCCCGGGCTAAACTGCAACAAAAAATAGCCGGGCGTTGTGGCAGTCGCCTATAGTCCCAGCTACTTGGGAGGCTGAGGCAAGAGAATCGCCTAAGCCCAAGAGCTGGAGGTTGCTGTGAACTGTGATGCCACGGCACTCTACCAAGGGTGACAAAGTTAGACTCTGTCCTCCCACCCCAAAAAAAACTGTAAAGCAGTCCAAAGATTCTATCTAACCTAAACGAAACCTCGTAATATTAAGGATGACTTTCAAATGCAGTTTTATAGTGATTCCACATTAAGACAATGCACTTTTTCTAAATGTAGGAAAATGGTGCTTTTTCATCAAATTGCTATGTCCAAAAAACTAATTTACAGTATAATTCAAATATCCCTTAAAGGAGTATATGTTATGTGTATGTGTGTATATATACACACAGCACATAATAGTATATGTTATGCAATTAACATAGTAAATTGCACATGAACTTTATGGACACCCTGTTATATATACATGTTATTTGTTCAGAAATTAACTTTTTAAATATAAAGACAATTAAGGTAATCCAACTCAAATGTTGGGCAGACATTAAAAATGCTAGCAGAGTTTATAACAAAGAATGTTGAAGGAAAAAAGCATGATGAAAAATTGTAATAACATATACTGAATACTATGTAAAAAATGTGTCTCGAAAGAACATACCGAAATGCTAATAATGGTTATCTCTGAACTGTGTGGCCCTCCCGTTTTTCTTTTTTTTTTAGAGACAAGGCTCACTCTGATGCCTGGGTAAGAATGCGGTTGCACAATCACAGCTCACTGCAGCCCCTATCTCCTGGGCACAAGCGATCCTCCTACCTCCCCCTCTCTGGAGTAGGGGGGACTACAGACATCTGCCACTACAGGCTTGGCTTCACGTTTCCACCATTACAAAATTTCAAACCAATAATGAGCTTGGGCTATTTTGTTTTGAGACAGAGTCTTATTATGTCACACTCAGTAGGTGCCGTGGCATCACAGCTCACAGCAACCTCAAACTCTTGGGCTTAAGCGATTCTCTTGCCTCAGTCTCCCAAGTAGCTGGGACTACAGGCTCCCGTTACAACGTCTGGCTATTTTTGTGTTACAGTTGTCATTGTGGTTTAGCTGGCCAGGGCTGGAGTTGAACCTGCCCTGCCAGCCTCGGTGTATGTGGCCAGCACAGTAACTACTGTACCAGTAACTGCTGTGTTTCAGTGAGTCAGGAAAAAACAACTTTTTAAAAACCATGAAGAGGGCTGGGCACAGTGGCTCATGCCTGTAATCCTAGCACTCTGGGATGCCCAGGGGGATGGACTGTCCTGAGCTCACAGGTTGAAGACCAGCCTGAGCAAGAGCAAGACCCCATCCCTAAAAATAGCCAGGCATTGTGGCAGGTGCCTTTACTCTCAGCTACTTGGGAGGGTGAGGCAAGAGACCCCAAGTGTTGGTGGTTGCTGTGAGCTATGATGCCACTGCAACCTACTGAGGGTGACAAAGTGAGACTGTCTCAAACAAACAAACAAAAACAAAACCCATGAAGAGAGTCTTTATGTTAATTACTGGCTTCTCTTATTTTATAGTTTTAAATTTCAGATAGAGACAGAGAAAAACCAAAAGCCTATCCAAGATTTTTTGTTCTTAAGACTCACAGATAGTTTTGGAATTTTAAAATTCTTTGGCTTTTTTCCCCTCTCAAATATAATCTAAATGAAAAAGTCTTGTAATTTTTTATGGTTGTGACATGTTAAGTCTCATAAAGAAAAATGCCAACAATCTCTGTTCTCTTAAACATAGAGAGGGATAAAAGACCCAATCAATATACTCATTTGTAGTTTTAGTCAGTGTCATGTTACACAATTATACTAGAAAAAAACAACATAAGCAATATTGATATGTCTCCTTCAATAGACCTATTCTATCCATAGCTATACTTATTCAGAGCTATGTCAACTACCTGAATCATTCACCTATTCTATGCCAGACAAACTTTGTTTTTTTTTTTTGAGACAGAGTCTCACTATGTTGTCCTTGGTAGAGTGCCGTGGCATCACAGCTCACAGCAACCTCAAACTCTTGGGATCCAGTGATTCTCTTGCCTCAGCCTCCCTCAGTCTCTTGCATAGCTGAGACTACAGGCACCTGCCACAATGCCTGGCTATTTTTTGTTGCAGTTGTCATTGTTGTTTAGTTGACCTGGGCAAGGTTCGAACCCGTCACCTTTCATGTATGTGGCTGGTGCTGTAACCAATGTGCTACGAGTGCTGAGCCTTTTCCCCCCACCCCCTTACTTCTTAAATTGTCCTCTTGTGCCTTTAAGAGCCAGCCCTATTCTTAGGATGGCTCTCCTGAACTGAGAGGGAGGTTGCCGTGTGTCCTGCCAGACTACCCTGTTTGAACTGAGCACAGGGAGTAGAATGAGCATAGGCCAGGACAAGTAAAATGAAAATATGAAAGAGAGCATAGCACCATAAAGTTTAAAAGTATAATTACTAGCTTCTCATTCTCTCCATAGAAATATCCATTCCTGAAACCACACTTAAAATGTAAGACAAATCCATATGATATTCCTCAAAGTACTACATATTGATCAATCAAAACAAAATGATAAATACTGTCACTGGGGTTTAATCACTTCTAATTGTTATATTATAAAATCCAGAGTAATTATTTTATATTATAGCTTTTGTTTTATACTTTCCTTACAGCATTTTACTTGTTTTATACTTTCCCTCTGCTCAAACTTGCTTGCCTTTTTTAGGACTTCTTAGACCCAATTAACATATATTATCTGTTTTTGTACCTTGGAACAGTAAGAGAAAACTGCATGAAAAGCTAGTTGCTAAAACATTTACACCACTAAGTAAAGGATAACTTTAGTGTCTACTGGCACATGTACTAACCTGAAAAAATAAACAAGTTAGTAGATTTGTCTCTGTCGAGGTCCTATTTGCAACTGAATGGCTTTTAACTTAATAAGATACAAGTCTGGCGTTCTCATTGGAGACTGTTAACCCAATAAAAGGGTTATTTCTTGAGCTTAGAAAAAATACTTACTTCAGACAGAGCACTAACTACCTTAAGTCAATAGATTACCCTGGCTGATAATGGCAAGAAGACGACAAGGCAGGCAAGATGGCAGTACGGATGAATAAAATTCTGGATACCCAAGTATATATTTTAAGAGTCAATATCCCTCTATTTCAGTAATTATTTAACATAAAATTCTGATTTTCTGCTAAGATAAAACAAGTATTTGTTGCTTTAGTATTAAATCTCATCTCTTGTTCTTAGAAAGATGACCAAATTATCCTTTTTACAATGGTAACACATTTTAAAAAATCATTATCTTCTTTTCTCATACATTTGAAAAAAGATCAAATGCAAAAATCACATTCTTTGGCTCAGTGCCAGTAGCTCAGCGGCTAAGGCACCAGCCACATATACCCTGCCTCTACTAAAAAAAAGAACAATCAGCTGAGTGTTGTGTTGGGTACTTGTAGTCCCAGCTACTTGGGAGGCTGAGACAGGAAGCCTTGAACCCAGGAGTTTGAGGTTGCTGTGAGCTAGGCTAACACCACTGGTACTTTAGCCTGGGCAACAGAGTTAAAACTCTGCCTCAAAAAAAAAAAAAGAACAACTGAACATATATACTTTTAAAAACATACATACAAAACAGAAAATGATGTGTGTTATTTTTTCTTTTTCTAAATTTATTTAATTTTTTACCCGAGTGATGGTCCATAAAAAAGGAGAGGAGGCCAGTCTAAGGACAAGGAAAAGACTTTCGAGAGGGGAAAAGGAGAATGGAGACCAGCGAGGTGTCAGCTCAGAAGTGTGCTTCTTTTTTTTTTTTTTTTTTGAGACAGAGCCTCAAGCTGTCACCCTGGATAGAGTGCTGTGGCATCACAGCTCACAGCAACCTCCAATTCCTGGGCTCAAGCGAGCCTCCAGCCTCTGCCTCCCAAGTAGCTGGGGCTACAGGCACCCACCACAACGCCTGGCCATTTTTTGGTTGCAGCCATCATTGTTGTTTGGTGGGCCCAGGCTGGACTCGAACCCACCAGCTCAGGTGTACGTGGCTGGCGCCTTAGCCCGTTGAGCCACAGGCGCCGAGCCCAAAAGTGTGCTTCTATGTAGTGGGAAGTTGGAAAGGAGGAGAAGGGAAAGAGGTTAATGATTATTACCTATTCACCATTCTAAAACTCAAAAATAAAGGCTGATACACTGCTGTATTCCTTGATCACTTCTAAAAGTTTTATAGTCGAATCTCTGGTGTTTTCCAGATATACAGTGGGATCACACTTATGGTGCATCTTAGAAGGGACAGGTGAAACCTACTAAACGCAGAAACCAAATGTTTTCACACAATAAACGAGAAAATACCATGAAGGTTATGTCGAACCGTTGGATGAAAATATTTCAGATTGTATATGAAGCCCACACACTGTACCCCATGATTGCACTAATGTACACAGCTATGATTTAATAAAAAAATAAAAATTAAAAAAAAAACAAAACTCAAAAATATCTGAAAATCAAACCAAAACACTGGGCTAAAATAAAATCAGGAGACTTTAAGCCTAAAAGAGACAAGAGACAGAATGGTCATCTAGTCTGCAAGGTAAGACAGTTTCCAAACTCAATGTATTAATTGATCCAAGGAACTATTCATTAGAAAAAGAGATGTGTCAGCCCTAGAAGCAATAAGTAACCAAATTAAAGAGTAGATAATCATAAAGTAAAACATTTGCTTTGTCCATCCAAGTCCTTACTGTCTAAGGACAAACAGAATCATAGCTCAGCTAACTGGAACATTTGTATTTCTTTAGCAAGAATATTTTTATGGTGAGGAAGACTTCCCCAAGCTATACTAGCTGAGAGGACTCCAGTTCTAAAGGTCTACTAACTCTCTTTGTTTAGATTCCACCCTTGCCAAACAATCTTTGATTACTTTGACTTCCCAGGCAGTATGAGAATTTGCTGGGCAGACTGACTTAAAATATCTAGTCTGCTTCCATTTCTTATTGCAAATGAATATATGTAGATTAGAAGATACATGAATTAACCATCTCTCATAGTTAATGTTAAATCTGCCCCTAGTTGTCTGATCTATTCTTACTTTTGAATCGTGGAGAATTCAACAATATCAATGGCCCCTTAAGACACTTAAACTGGCCATTAAGCCTTAGAGAGCCTTCAACTTGGTTAGGGCACAGATCAGCCTGGGTGGTGAGGCTTTTTACCTGAAACTGCAAAATGTAGGATGGCTTCTAGAAGGACAAGGCTGTACTGATCAAAAACTCAAAATGCTTTCTTTTCTTTTTTTTTATTTTGTTTTGAGACAGAGTCTCAACTGTGTCACCCCCAATAGAGTGCTATGGTGTCATAACTCACAGCAGCCTCAGACTCCTGGGCTCAAGTGATTCTCTTGCCTCAGCCTCCCGAGTAGCTATGACTACAGGTGCCTGCCACAAAGCCTGGCTATTTTCAGAGATGGGTTCTCGCTCTAGCTCAGGCGATCTACCCACCTTGGAGTCCCAGAGTGCTGGGATTACAGGCCTAAGCCACCGCATTGAGCCTCTCAAAATGGTTACTTTTCAAAATCAGTGATTACCTAAGAATTTATCATTAGGAACTAATTTTAGAGACATGCTTATATATTTAGCCACAAAAATGCTCATCTTACTTAATGGTAAAAAATTAGTCAGAAACAAATGTGGGAAGGGGTGGTTATGGTATACTGTCATAGATTTCATGTCATGGAAATACATTTTTCACATATTAAGTGATAAAGACAGATTATGAAATGGGTAACAACCCTGTAAATGAAATAAATTCCTAGACGAAGAGAAGAATAAGGCCAAATATTTAGTGCTACCTCTTGAGAGATGAGAATCTGAGTGATATTTTTCGCTTATCTCATTGTCAAATTTTCTCCAACTGACATACCAATTACTCCAACCCCACACTTGGCCACTACTGGATGGATGTCTGGTCAACCTAGCAGGAGATAAGGGTTTTAGTCATCACATTTCTGTTACATGATCCTGCTCCTGCAGCCATAGGCAGCCGTCCAGAGAAGGCTATCTCTCCCTAGGAGAGATTCAGACTTAGCTCGTAATATATAAACCCATAAACCATGAATTGGCCATATTCCTGACTAATAAGAGAGAATGATGCAGACATATACAGAAAAGCAGAGGTGATAGGTAGAGAGAAGGCATGACTTGATTTCTGATGCATTTTCAGTAGCCTTTTCTGGTCTTCTTTGATGTCCTATTGACCCCTGTATGCTCTTAATACATTTCTCTGTTAAGTTTGAGCTGGTGAGCTGGCTTCAATTTGCAATTAGAATTTGGATACATTAGAGTTTAATGGATTGCAGAAAAAACTACAAATGGCTTTTGAAACTCAGGAAAATTACAAGATACTATTTTTACTTTCCAGAGTAACAAAGATTTACAAAAACTAATGTAAACAAACTATTGGCAAAGAAGTACAGAAATAATCATTTTCATGTTTTTGGCTAGGAAGGCAATTTTTATAATACCTATAAATATTGAAAATGTACATAACCTATGACAGAGCAATTCCACTTCTAGTAATTCATGCTATAGATTCCACACTGGTGTAGAACTCCTGGCCTAAAGCAATCCTCCCACCTCAGCCTGCCAAAATTATGGGAAATACAAACATGAGCCACCAGGTCTGGCCCCCGAGATACTTTTAAGTGGTAAAAGCAGAACTAAGTGTAGTACCCAACCACCTGTACCAAAAAAGTAGGGAAGTAAGAGCATACACACAAACACATACATGCAAAGAAGCTCACAAGTTCAAGACCAGCCTGAGCCAGAGCGAGACCTCATCTCTAAACATAGCTGGGCGTTGTAGTAGGCGCCTGCAGTCCCAGCTACTTGGGGGGCAGAGGCAAGAGGATCACTTGATCTCAGGAGTTGGAGGTTGCTGTGAGGTGTGACACCATGGCACTCTACTGGGGGTAACAAAATGAGACTCTGTCTCCAAAAAAAAAAAAAAAGTACAAAAAAACTGGTAATACAGGTTTCCTTTGGGGAGGAGAACCAAGGTAAAGGAACACTTACAATGAACACTTTTTATATAAAAATGTTTGAGTTCAATATAACAATGAACTAACATTTATAAAAATGGAAAGCTAGCCATCCTACAATACAGTAGAATATCTTTTTTTTTGTTTGGTTTTGTTTTTTTGAGACAGAGTCACCCTGGGTAGAGTGCAGTGGCATCATCATAGCTCATGGCAACCTCAAACTCTTTGGGCTCAAGTGATACTCTTGAGGCCTGGGCCTCCTGAGTCGCTGGAACTATGGGCATGCACCACCACACCCAACTAGTTTTTTCTATTTTTAGTAGAGACAAGAGTCTCACTCTTGCTCAAGCTGGTCTTGAACTCCTGAGCTCAAGCAATCCACCTGCCTTGGCCTCCCACAGTGCTAGGATTACAGGCGTGAGCTACGGTACCCAGCCTCAGAATATCATTTTTTTTTTTTTTGAGACAGAGCCTCAAGCTGTCACCTTGGATAGAGTGCCATGGCATCACAGCTCACAGCAACCTCCAATTCCTGGGCTCAAGCGAGTCTCCTGCCTCTGCCTCCCAAGTAGCTGGGACTACAGGTGCCAGTCACAATGCCCAGCCATTTTTTGGTTGCAGCCGTCATTGTTGTTTGGCGGGCCCGGGCTGGATTTAAACCCACCAGCTCAGGTGTACGTGGCTGGCGCCTTGCCCGTTGAGCCACAGGCGCTGAGCCTAGAAAATCATTCTTAAGTGAGATTAGGATAGGAATTCAGAACACAAACTTTACTGCTCTTGCCCTACTATAACTAGATTCATGACCAAGAACAAACCACTTCACTTAACTCTACCTCAGTTTTATTGTATATAATAAAATAAGAAATGAAGGGATTTATTTAATAATCACAAAACACTATTTCTTTAAAAAAAAAAAAATTATAACTCCCTTAGTCTTCTAATTGGTTTCCATCAGGAAATGGAACTTGGTTCTCATTATAGCAATTAGATTCCTAGATGCATTATATACAGTAGAAAATATCAGAAAAGTACTTAATTGACCGCTGATTCCAACCTCAAAATGATGAGCTTATTAAGTCTTAGCTATCTCTACTGCTCAAAGGAGTGTGGCAGTAGAGATATATATGAACAATTTGCTTTGTACAGTAATATACTGGAAGACATTTGTCCAGTTTAATGTTATCTGTGTTTCCACTCGGGAGCCTCATTTTGCAGAAAGTCCAGTCCTACCAAATAGGAAAATTAGAATCTACCAGGGAGAATGACTCTTTTTTTTTTTTTTTTTTTTTTTTTGGTTGCAGCCGTCATTGTTGTTTGGCGGGCCTGGGCTGGATTTGAACCTGCCAGCTCAGGTGTACGTGCCTGGTGCCTTAGCCCATTGAGCCACAGGCGCTGAGCCAGGGAGAATGACTCTTTCCAGAGAATCAATATGATAGAGACAATCAGGATCAGGTCACAGTGTAAAGCCAGCAATATCAGAACCAAACTACTGGCTAAAAAATCTGTTCTTCAGGCTGGTATGGGAACATGGAAATCAGTATTTGGGGTTAAGCAAGGGCAGAAAATTAGGAATAGTAGAGGCGAGTGAGAATCAGATTGTTAAACAATGGTCTGGAATATGAAACTTCAGCATCAGGGACAGTAGAGTAAATACTACAGTTAAGATTCCTGAAATGAGACAAGGTGGGGCAGAGAGGCCCATCACAGCAGAGAAGTTACTCTTCTCCAGAAGGATAGAGTTTGAAGCACAGCACTTAGCATATAGGGAGATGGCATGTGGAGGCAACTCAAGCTATTTATTAGACAAAACTCTTGAAGTTGGTTACCATGAACTCTACAGAGTTAAAAAATACTCCTGAGTCCAAACATGTGTGTGTTTATCCCCCTACAAAAGGTTTTCTATACTAGTATTAAACTTGGAACTTGGAAGTTTCCAAATGTTGAGGATTCAGGGACAAAGGATGAGAGTAAGAGAGAAAATTAGGGTGCTAAGGGCACTGAATAAAAACTGAGTAGTGCATTTATATAGTATCCTTTTTGTGAAATTTGTAATTAATTAATTTATTTATTTATTAATTTTTGAGACAGAATCTCACTTTGTCGCCCTTGGTAGAGTGTCATGGTGTCGTAAGAGCTCACAGCAACCTCAACTCCTAGGTTCGAGTGATCCCCTTACCTCAGTATCCCGAGTAGCTGGCACTACAGGTACCTGACACAATGCTCGCTATTTTTTTTTTTTTTTTTTTTTTTAGTAGAGAAGGGGTCTCGCTTTTGCTCAGGCTGATCTGAGAACTCCTAAGCTCAAGCGATCCACTTGCCTCAGCCTTCCACAGTGTTAGAATTCAGGCATGAGCCACCACAACCCAGCCCACACTATTTTTTTTTTTTTTTTTTTGTTAGAGACAAGAGTCTCACTTTATTGCCCTTGGTCGAGTGCCATGGCATCACAGCTCACGGCAACCTCAAACTCCTGGGCTTAGGTGATTCTCTTGCCTCAGCCTCCCGAGTACCTGGGACTATAGGCGCCTGCCATAATGCCCAGATATTTTTTGTTGCTGTTTGGCCAGGGGCGGGCTCGAACCAGCCACCCTTGGTGTATGGGGCTGGTGTTCTACCCATTGCGCCACAGGCACCATCCACACACTTTGTTTTTAATATAATGCCCTTTGGGGTTCTCTGTCACCTAAGAGACGTGTGGGTATGCAGATAGACTATCCAGTACCAGTTGAGCTCCGGAGCCTACTTGCCACAGGATAAATACTAGAGAAATACTGGCTTATGCGGAGTATAATTTAACTGTACAGTGGAGAGATTAGATAGACTGTCGTCACCCTAATCCTGAGTTTATCTTTCTATCACTAACACTAGGACAAGGAGATGTGTTTCCTAATATACGCCATGTATAATGTACATATTATGTAATGTACATGTATGTATTATGTAGTTACATTATGTACATTACATAATATGTACATTATACATGGCATATATTAGGAAATAGTTATATTATGTATAGTTCTAATTATTTAACTTGTATCCATTATGGCAAAGCTTGAAGAGCCAATTTCCAGTTTCCAGGAAACAGCTAAATGACATCATAAAAACCAACCAGACTAATCCAAAAGGTGTGATATTTTTCTGGACAGCTTTCCCATCATCAAGTCAGAATTGTGAAAAAGAAACTGTTTTGAAGTCAAAATTGTGAAAAAGAAACTATTTTGAAATAAAAGAGATTTCATAGAAATAACCAGATGTAATAAGTAGTCCTGGATTGGATTCAGGCTCATTAAAGAACAATCTGGAATACTGGGGATATCTGACTACAGACTATATATTAAATATGAATTATTAACTTTAAACGATGTTATTTACCTGACATTTTTAAAAGATGCACAATCAAGGTAAAAAATTGTAAATGAAATATATAAATAAAATTAAAGAAATAATGACAGAAAAAAGTCTAGGCTAGAGATACAGGTTTGGTAGTTGACAGCATGCATGGTAATTAAAACCATGAGAATCACCTAGGAGAGTATATGAAGCAAGACAAAGAGATGGGAACCGGACAGAGAAGCAACATTTCAAAGACTACCTATGGGTAGTCTGAAAAAAAGCAGCTGGAGAAATAGGTGGACCATGAAAAGAATGATATTCCAGAAGCCAAGGGAAGAGAAGGTTTCAAGATGGACAAAGCAATTAATTATGTCAAATCCTAAGCTCAAGCTGGATAAAGACTGAAAAGAGGCTAGCAAATAAATTAGAAAAGGTCAGTGATGACTTGATCAAGAGGTGGTTCAGTAGATATGCAGCGAAGTCAGAGGAATGAACTGCTGTTGAAGAAGTAGAGGCATCCCTCCTCTTTCAAAGAAATAAGCTGGAGTTTCTCAGAAAGTTGAGAACCTGTACAAACAATACACCCTATTTAGATAATTAAATTCCTAGTGATTAATACCAACATGCAGTAACACTTAAGTGAAAGACAGAATGTAAGGGAGAGATAGTAATGGTGGAGTTGTTAAGACAAAGGATTCCTCTTTATATTCCTCATGTGATGCCTACATTAAAAAAAATTTGCTATAACAGTCTGCAAATTCAATGTAACTAGAGTTTGTTTTTTTTTCTGTTTGTCTCCTAAAGAAAAGTGATGTTGCAATCATTTGTATATGTATGTGTTCCACTGTATGAAATGGATTGGTTCTCTAAAATACATTTTTTGGAAATCAAGTAATTAAGTAAACTAGGAAAAGTTGTCTTTTTTTTTTTTTTTTGAGACAGAGTCTCACTGTGTCACCTTCCTAGAGTGCTGTGGCATCACAGCTCACAGCAACCTCAAGCTCTTGGGCTTAAGCAATTCTCTTGCCTCAGCCTCCCAAGTATCTGGGACTATAGGAACCTGCCACAACATCCAGCTATTTTTTTGTTACAGTTGTCATTGTTGTCTAGCTAGCCTGGGCTGGCCTCAAACTCGCCAGCCTTGGTATATGTGGCTGGTGCAGTAACCACTGTGCTACAGGCACAGAACCCAAAAAGTGTCTTTTTAAAGAAGTGACAGAACAATTAGGTTACTATCTGCATTCAGATCATGTCTTTATAAATATATTAATAATAAATTACTTTAATTTTATAACAAATAAGCCAACCCTAATCCTTCGTGTATTAGATAAGCTGGATGTGTATTATTAGTCCCATCTGATCCCAGACCATTCTGTCTGCTACAAGGGCATTCTGCTTGCAAACATGAATGATGTTCCCTCTGGAGGAATACTATGTGTCCAGAAGAGTTCTAGAAGAGCTAATATTCGCACAGCCCTGAAGCTATTTGGCTTTCTTAATTAATAAATTCAGGAACCCTGGTCTTTCCACATTCTTTAAGTTCAGCCCAAATGTCTTATGGTCTTTTAAAAAAATCACCAGTATATTCATAAAATATCTTTGAAGAAAAAATGTATTCTCATACTAATACAAAGAAGTATGTTTTTTTCAGTATTGATAATAATTATACAATATATTTGATTTATGAAAAGTTCAGACTTTCAAGTGCTGGAATTTTCTTAAACTGAGTCAGGCCTACATTATACTATATACAGTAGAACCTCCATAGGTGACCACCTTCCTACAACTGACCACCTCCTTAAGTTGACCAAATTTTCATAAAACAGACATGTACCACATGTATGTATCAGTATACAGAAGGCCTAGTTCCTTATACTGACCACCTCTGTATGTTGACTAGTTTGTTATAGTCCCTTGGGTAGTCAATTTACAGAGGTTCTACTATAATAATTATCAAGTAGACTCAGCGCCTGTAGTTCAGCGGCTAGGGTGCTGGCCACATACTCCAGGGCTGGCGGGTTCAAACCCAGCCCAGGCCTGTCAAACAATGACAACAACAACAACAACAACAAATAGGTGGGCGTTGTGGCAGGCACCTGCAGTCTCAGTTACTTGGGAGGCTAAGGCAAGACAATCACTTAAGCCCAGAGTTTCAGGTTGCTGTGAGCTGTGACACCATGGTGAGGTGACATAGTTAGACTTTGTCTCAAAAAATTAAATTATTAAGCACTTTCAATGCACCAAGTATTATTCTTGGTACTTAAGAATTATTGCATTTGATAGTTTTAGTGGCAAAACCTGTGATATAAACACTATTTATCGTCATTTTCATTTTACATATACAGAAAACAGATTAAATCCTGCTATATCCATACCAGTGTAGATTTAAAAAACAAGCTATCTAGAAGCATCTGTAGTTCGTCGGCAGGGTGCCAGCCACATACACCGAGGGTGGTGGGTGCCTATAGTCCCAGGTACTTGGGAGGCTGAGGCAAGAGAATTCCTTAAACCCAAGAGCTTGAGGTTGCTGTGAACTGTGATACCATAGCATTCTACCCAGGGCAACATAATGAGAATCTGTCTCCAAAAAAACAAAACAAAACAAAACAAGACCAAAAACAAGCTATCTTATAATATGCTGAATTTTAATTATATCCAAAACATGATACTCAGTTTGGCGCCTGTAGATCAAGCAGCTAGGGCACCAGCCACATACTCCAGAGCTGGTGGGTTCGAAACCAGCCCGGGCCTGCCAAACAACGACAACTACAACCAAAAAACAGCCGGGGGTTGTGGCGGGTGGCTGTAGTCCCCGCTACTTGGGAGGTTGAGGCAAGAGAACTGCTTAAGCCCAAGAGTTTGAGGTTGCTGTGAGCTGTCACACCATGGCACTCTACCCAGGGGGACAGCTTGAGACTGTGTCTCAAAAAAGCAAAACAAAACAAAAAAACACATGATACTCAAAATCAAAGCTAAAAATGTGGTTTGTAACCTGAATTACAGTAAACTTGTGGGAGAATGGAGATGATGTGGGAAAATAAAAACTTTCCCACACTGTGAATATACTCAACGCTACTAAAGTATATAATTAAAAGCGATTAAGATGGTAAATTTTATGTGATGTGCTTTTTATCACAGTAAGTGAAAAACCAATACCAATGTTAGCTTTGTTAGAAAAATCAAAAAGTTTCTTTGCTATACTATTTCTCACAATAGGTATTTCTTTTTTATCCACAATGAGATTTGTTTAACAGTATTCTTTCCATTATTAAGGCATGGAAATCATTTTCCTATTTTACCTAATTGTCATGGAATTAAAATCCATAGGCGTTTTATAGAAATAACCTATTGTAAGAAGATGAAAAATACAGTATAATACTTAATTGTATTTTACCCCGAAATATAAAACTTCCAAATTTTCTATAATAGATATAATTTTTATAATCAGAAAAAGATTAAAGAATTGAGATTGACATTAAATATAATAATTGTGGGAATAAAAAAAGATTTGAGGACTTTACATCTGGCAATTCCTTCAACATATTATCGGGTTACTTATTCCACTTCCATATTTCATGTTCTCTGTTAGAAAAAAGATGAGTCTGTGAATATGCAAACTGTTTTCTTATAAGTACAGGCAGTTCATGAGAGCCTTGTGTAATATTTAGCTACCCTGTATCCAAAGAACCCTTGGAAAGAAAGTGGAATGGTTTGAAGCCCTACAAAGCTTAAGAGAAATTAGCAAAAATGTGTTGAGAAATGCACTGTTGCAAGAGTCCTTTCCAACACTCCAGTTACTCAGAACAGCTACTGATAAAAAAATGCTGTTGTTGAACCTGGTCTTCATCAAGGAGAGATATTCTAATGATTTACATAATCCCAAATAAATCTAACATATGAAGCCCTTTGTAGACTATACACATAAATGACTATACTGAGATTACATTCAGGAGGCTTAAATATCTTCTGAAAACCACAATGTTTTGTTAACTATATTTGAAAACAGACTTCTCACCTGCGTGGCCTAGTCCTTGAGGACATCATTTCATTCCCAAGTATGTGGTATCGCCTCGCTTCATGCAGTAACTGGTAACACTCAGGAGAATTCTGTATTAATTGGTCCACCTCAACTGTTTGAACAAAGTAGTTGGGATGCAACAGAGGGAGTCTCACATGTGTCAGCAGCTCATGTAACAGGGGTCTTCTCAGATCAACAGCACGATAGACCCAACGCATGACGGCTTCAAAAACCATCTCCTCTTTACCAATAACAAGTTCATCACTGCAAATGTAATCAATAAGTTCATCTTTGTCAAGCTCAAGAAATTCTTCATGCTGGGACACATCCTCAAAAGTCTGTAATGCAAAAGTTTTGCATTTTGTGAAGAGTGTTTTGAGAGAATGGGTATCGGCAAAGCGCTGGATTCCTAAGCAATTACAGGGATCAAGTTGCTCCTCCAAGAACTTGGCACATGCATCACGGAGAACACTGATCTGAAAGAGGCTTGAAGTTTCAAAGAGGTATTGTACATTCTCTGTAGTGATCTTCACCTTTCCAGTATAAACATACTGCAAAAAACATTCCATAGCTTCAGCTAGAATTCCATTGATCTCAACCAGCATTTCTCGGCTTTCCCTGTGATCATTACAAAACATAGCTCTGAAGTAGCTGCTGCAGGCTGAGAGAACAGCTCTATGACAAGGGAATTCTTTCCCTTCCACACAAATGATGACGTCTGTGAATAAGCGGCTATCTCGGAACTCATTAAATATCTGGAGTATGTTTTCAGCATGGGATGATCCTGAAGAGAAGTCAAAAAACTCATGACCTGTCAGAGATTTAGGGTCCATTTCAAAAACTTTACGCTTAGTTGCCGGGGAATCACGCACCCCGAGATCCTCTCTGTTTAGTCTGCGTCCCAATATTAGTACCATTGTTACATCGGTTGACTATAAAATTGTTGAGAAATGATTGTTAAGGATCTTCTTTATGTGGCTAAAAAGTAAAAAAAAAGAAAGAAAAGAAAACATTTCAATATGTAAAAAATTGAGCATTCAAGTTACATAATTTCTTTTTGCCTTTTTTTTTTTTTTTTTTTTTTGAGACAGAGCCTCAAGCTGTCACCCTGGGTAGAGTGCTGTGGCATCACAGCTCACAGCAACCTCCAATCCCTGGGCTCAAGCGAGTCTCCCGCCTTTGCCTCCCAAGTAGCTGGGACTACAGGCACCCGCCACAACGCCCAGCCATTTTTTGGTTGCAGCCATCATTGTTGTTTGGCGGGCTCAGGCTGGATTCGAACCCGCCAGCTCAGGTGTAAGTTGCTGGCGCCTTAGCCCGTTGAGCCACAGGCGCCGAGCCACATAATTTCTTTTTGATGTAAACACTACAACAGAATCATGCAATTAATGGCCCCTTTCACTAATAGGAAACATCCCCAAACTCCCTCAGAAATGACTTTGGATAAGGAACTAACAGACTGAGGCACTTGGCTATAGCTATTAATTCTCCTAAATGTTAAGAGGGCTCTTCTATCCCTACCTTCTTTCCACATCTTCAAAAATTGATAACATGGTCCAAAATGTACAGGTTATTGGTTTAAGAGTGCTTAGAATAATTGCTCATCTATTCTCATACCCTCAGAATCTCATACACTATCCCTTCAGGAGGCCCCAACTTCCTCCCGAAACGGCTTATCAGTCAGTCATTCAGGACTAAGTATGGTGGCAAAAAGGAGGAGGCTAAGGACAAGCAGAGATAATTCAAAAAGTGGCAGGCCACCCTACTTTCACAAGCCACAAATAAAACTGAGACTTGAGAGTTAACAATTTTAGACCATATTTTGTAAACGTTATCACATATTTAATTGTATCTCATTTTAAAGTCCTTAAATGACACAAAGGTAAAGAAAACATGTAATATCAAAATCAAGAACTCATTTTACTACTATATACAGTGTCCTCCTCTTTTTCATGTTATTTATCTCCATCCTTTCTTCTTAATCACTCTAAACTCCAGATATCCTAGATCCAATATTCATTAGATACTTCCCATTTTCATTCATTCCCTCACTGAAGGTACTTAATTTTGTTGCTTCCACCACCATCGTCAACAACAAATATTTATTAAGCGTCTACTACTGTCAAGATACTTGTGCTACGGGGCAGCACCTGTGGCTCAAAGGAGTAGGGCGCTGGCCCCATATGCCAGAGGTGGCGGGTTCAAACCTAGCCCTGGCCAAAAACCGCAAAAAAAAAAAAAAAAACAAAAAAAACTTGTGCTACGCCAAGGGCTTACAGAGATGCAAGATACTGATGTTGGAGTGCTTTTTAAAAAAAAATATAGTTGTGACAAAGCATTTTCACAAATAGATAATTAACCCTATAAAGTAGCACAGGCAGTAAGTCACAATGGAACAGACAGCATAGCTCCCCCTTAAATTTCTATTAGATTTTTTTTTATAACTTTGTTACCAATTAGCACTTAACCTTCCTGAAGTCTATGATTTTTCTGGGCAGATGTTTACCAGGCTATGCTGATTGTTCAGGGAAAAGTACCTGGTCATAACAATATCTGAATAAGTAAAAGCTTGTATTTCATACCTCTGTTCATTCCTAAATTATGCAGGTAAAGTCAGAAAAAAATTCAAGTAATTTTATTAGTTAAATGGAATAAAGACTAAAGTGAAATAATGTTTTCATCTGAGATCATTAAGTGGGGATTCTGAGGCAGTATGTTGATATCCAAAAAGTCCCCAAATGATTGAAGAATTGTACAATGCTTTTTAGTCCCCTCTAGGAATTCTGGCAAAAACTGAGTAAGTTCTTGGAAATTTATCATATAAGGCTTTAAGAAGTATAAGTGCCAAATTTGTGTGCTGCATATCAGCTAGTTTGATGAAACCATGGAGGCTGTATTTCCTGTATGCATTTAAAAACAAAACAGGAACAACAAGAACAACAAAACTAATCTTTTTTTTTTTTATTGCTTTCCATATACCTGACACTTTCTAAACTCTTCATATGAATTAGATAATTTAATTCTCATAATAATTCTATGAGGTAGGTACTACAATTAATGAAAAAGTGCCTTAGGACTATATATACATAAGATTAAGATAGATTTTTCTAAATAGGTAGGACTTATTTACAAAGTAAGTGAAGGACTAACAAGGATAATCTTTTACTCTCATATTTTTTTCTTTTGAGACAGAACCTGTCACCCTGGGTAGAGTGCCATGGCTTCACAGCTCACAGCAACCTCAAACTCTTGGGCTTAAGTGATTCTCTTGCCTCAGCCTCCAAAGCAGCTGGGACTACAGGCGCCGGCCACAATGCCTGACTATTTTTTGGTTGCAGTTGTCATTGTTGCCTAGCAGGCCGGCGCAGGGTTCACGGGAGCTATCCTACTCTCATTTCTAAGTAAAAAAGAAAAAAACAAAACAAACAAAAAAAAACCCCCCAAAATTCCAAGTATGCAAATATACTTACATTTTCTAAACATATAACAAACCTCTGCAAAATAATGAAACAGTTCTGACAATGGAAATTCATGTAGAAGGTCTTTTTAAATTAATACACATCAAAGTAAAGAGAATGTTCAGGCTAGTTCTTGGAGTAAATGTGAGCAAAGCAACTTCCACAAATGTAGTTAGCGAAGTTAGTTTCTTTTAAATTTGAGGGAATATTTTGTCTACATGTATGTTATGGTCTAAGCAAGCTAGATTTTTAACTTTAATCATGGTTTGGGGATTTCAGATAACACATTTCTCTGAAAACAAATAAAAGCTCCATTTTGTTTTGTTCACTTTAAAACCTATTTGAATAAAAATTCATCTGAGTTTAAAATATTATTGCAAGTAAACTGTGGTACATGTATTCTACAAAATACTATTTAGCCATAAAAAGATGGAGACTTTGTATTTCTTGTATTTACCTGTAAGGATTTGGAGAACATTCTTTTAAGTAAAGAATCAAGTTAGTGCGAAAGTAACTGCAGTTTTTGCATTGCTAAAATTTGCCATTTGATACTGGAATATATTCTTAAATAAATGTGGTTATGTTACACACTATTTTAACGTGCATTTCTCACTTTATGTTTTTGTGCTAATGACTTATCACTTGCTGTTTATTTTATATTTATTTTGGACTATGCAAATGTTCTTAGACAAAAAGGAGATTTGAGCAATTTTCTTATTTGAGTTCAAAGTAAGTTGTAAAGCAGCAAGAAGGACAACTTGGAACATCAACAATGCATTTGGTCCAGGAACTGCTAATGAACGCAGAGCACAGTGGCGATTCAAAAAGTTCTGCGAGTAAGATGAGGAGCGTAGTGGCTGGCTATAGCAAGTTGACAATGGCCAACTGAGAGTAATCATCAAAGCTGATCCTCTGACAAGTACACATGAACTTTCCTTTACTCAGTGTTGACCATTCTACAATTGGAAGAGTTGATGCAAACTGGAAAGGTGAAAAAGCTCGATGAGTGGGTGTCTCATGAGCAGACCAAAAACAACAGCAATTGTCATTTTCAAGTGTTATTTTCTCTTATCCTACACAATAACAACAAACCCTTTTTCCAACTCATTATGATGTGTGATGAAAAGTGGATTTCATACCACAACTGGCAATGACCAGCTCAGTGGCTGGACTGACAAGAACCTACAAAGCACTTCCCAAAGCCAAACTTGCACCAAAAAAGGTCATGGTCACTGTTCAGTGACCTGCTGATGGTCTGACATTATTCTCAGTATAAATCATTGTATCTGAGAAGTCTGCTCGGCAAATCAACAAGAGGCACAGAAACTGCAAGGCCTGCAGCTGGCACTGGTCAACAGAAAGGGCCTGATTCATTGCACAACTAATACTTGAAAAGTTGAACAAACTGGGCTAGGAAGTTTTGCTTCCTTGGCTGTATTCACCTGACCTCTTGCCAACTGACTGCCCCTTCTTCGAGCATCTCGACAGCTTTGTTGCATAGAAAACACTTCCACAACCAGCAGGATACAGAAAATGCTTTTCAGCCAGGCTGGGTGGTTCACGCCTATAATCCTAGCATTCTGGGAGGATGAGGTGGGTAGACTGCTTGAGCTCAGGAGTTCGAGACCAGCCTGAGCAAGAGTGAGACGCCATTTCTACTAAAAAAAAAAAAAAAAAAAAAAAAGGAAAGAAAAAAAAATAGAAATCTAGCCAGGCATTGTGGCAGGTACCTGTAGTCCCAGCTACTTAGAAAGCAGAGGCAAGATGATTATTGGAGCCCAGGAGTTTGAGCTATGATGATACCATGGCACTCTACCCAGGGTGGCAGAGTGAGAATCTGTCTCAACAACAAAAAACAAGAAAATACTTTCCAAGAGCTTATGGAATTTTTATGGATTCCATAGCACTGGATTTTTATGCTATAGGAAGAAAAGAAACTTATCTCTCATTGGCAACAATGTGTTGATTATAATGGTGCCTATTTTGATTAATAAAGATGTGTTAACTCTAGTTATGATGATTTAAAATTCATGGGTCTGAACCACAATTACTTTTGCCCTAAGCTAATATCACAAGAATGGAAAAGCAAGCATACCATGCACTCAGTAATAAATTGAAACTAGTAGAATAACAACCACAGGTCTGCATTAAAGAAAAACATGATCAAATTCAAGAAAGGGGAAGGAAAAGAGGGGGTTTCGTAAGTTCCCACTTAATGGGTACAATGTACGGGTATATGGTACACTTCCTTGGTGAAGAAAACAACTACAACTCAGACTTTACCTTACAAACATGAACAATGTAACTTAATTGTGTATACTCTCATATTAATCCAAAATTTAAAAAAAAAAAGTCATGTTTTTTTTTTTTTTTTTTGAGACAAGAGCCTCAAGTTGTCACCCTGGATAGAGTGCTGTGGCATCACAGCTCACAGCCACCTCCAATTCCTGGGCTCAAGCGAGTCTCTTGACTCAGCCTTCCAAGTAGCTGGGACTACAGGCGCCCAAGACAATGCCTGGACAGTTTTTGGTTGCAGCTGTCATTGTTTGGTGGGCCCAGGCTGGATTTGAAGCTGCCAGGCGTACGTGGCTGGCACCTTAGCCGCTTGAGCCACAGGCGCCGAGCCCAAAATTAAAAAAAATAAACCAAAAAAAAATTTTTTTTTTGCAGTTTTTGGCCAGGGCCGGGTTTGAACCCACCCAACTCTGGTATATGGGGCCGACGCCCTACTCCTTTGACCCACAGACGCAGACCAATAAACCAAACTTTTTATCATTAACATTAAAGCTAATTTAATACGCTTTATACAAATAAAAATATTTTATTTTGTTTTATTTATTTATTATTTTTTTAAGGATACTTTTTTTTTTTTGGTAGAGACAGTCTCACTTTATAGCCCTCGGTGGAGTGCCGTGGCATCACACAGCTCACAGCAACCTCCAACGCCTAGGCTTAGGCAATTCTCTTGCTTCAGCCTCCTGAGTAGCTTAAACTATAGGCACTGGCTACTATGCCCAGCTATTTTTTGTTGCAAGAAAAAAAGTTTGGCTGGGGTGGGTTTGAACCCATCACCCTCAGTATATGGGGCTGGCGCCCTACCCACTGAGTCACAGGCACCACCCACAAAAAAAAATATATTTTTTTAATTTTTTTTTTTTTTGAGACAGGGTCTTAAGCTATTGCCCTGGGTAGAGTGTCACAGCTCATAGCAACCTTAAAATCTTGGGCTTAAGTAATTGATACTTTTGCCTCAGCCTCCCAAGTGGCTGGGACTACAGGTGCCTGCCACAACGCCCAGCTATTTTTTGATGCAGTTGTCATTGTTGCTTAGCTGGCCTGGGTTGCGTTCGAACCCGCCAACCTCAGTGTATGTCTGACGTCATAAACACTGTGCTATGGGCACTGAACCCAAAGAAAAACATTTTATTAGTTTTAAAATTTATTATTACTAACTAAAAAAAGTGGTTTCTTCCTACCTCTTTAAAGATTTTTCTAATCACTTAGACTTCATGTTTACTTCATCATGGGTCATCCAACCTCACGGGTTAAGGTTGTCCGTGTGTGTCCATGTGCACACACATGCTAACATTTTAAAATCTGTTTATGTGGCTCGGCGCCTGTGGCTCAACAGGCTAAGGCGTCAGCCACGTACACCTGAGCTGGCGGGTTCGCATCCAGCCGGGGCCGCCAATCAACAATGACGGCTGCAACCAAAAAATGGTCGGGCGTTGTGGCGGGCGCCTGTAGTCCCAGCTACTTGGGAGGCAGAGGCAAGAGACTCGCTTGAGCCCAGGAATTGGAGGTTGCTGTGAGCTGTGATGTCACAGCACTCTGTCCAGGGTG